>VXBH01002049.1:396294-407658 GCA_013400035.1 Rynchops niger | reverse complement strand
GGGGAGGGGGGGAAGGATTAATAAATGAAACCTCCTCTGAACAGATAATCCACCCAAATTTCCTTATCCTAAAGAAAAAAAATTGGCAGCACTGTATTTTCTCTGAAACCTGTCATCCTTACTTTGTAAAACATTTTTGTGTGGGTTTTAATAGGTAACTTCTGACTTATAACTAAAATGCATAGGACTGATTATGTCATCATGCAACAATGAGACTGAATACTTTTTAGCCCCCTGTCTTCCAAATGTCCTTGCTGAGAATCCTTCTTCTCTAGCTTATCAACAGTATTGTGCATTTAGGAATCTGTTTTTCACTTTGATGTGCGTGCCTAATTCACACAGATTCTGCAAGTGTCCACATTCATATTTTACATCTTTCTTCTTCCTTTTNTGTTGTTGTTGTTGGTTTTTTTTAGGAAAAATTTTAAGGTCAAAAGTGCTCAGTATCTAGATCTTCAGACAATTGAAGTGTGGCAGAACTTTTCAACATCAGTAAAGTTTTCAAATGCTAGCCTACACAAAGTTTGTTAGTTATCCTTTTTTTTTTCTTTTTTAGACACATATTTAATTTCTTCCCCCCTCCACACTGGGTGACGTGACAGGATCTTTATCCTCGAAGAAAACTTTTGATTATGAGTCTGAAAGTGTACATTCCTGTTATGAAAGCTTCCGTTCCCAGCAAGCTGTCACACTGCCACTGAACCTAATCACATCTTTGCCAAGCTATGTATCAGCACCCCCTACCACAACACCCTTACAAAGACTGCTGTGACACAACACTTAACGAAAAAAGGTGAAAACTGTGACCTATCGCCTGCAGATAAAACCCTCATCAAGCAGAGAGCATCAGGATTTTAGTCACTCAGCCACTATGTTTTAGCAAGTCACAGAAAAAAAAGAATACAATTACAGAAAAATACAGTCAAATACAGAAAACGTAAGGACACAGACAAGACAATGACATCCATATATGCTGTCCTTCAGTATTTAACATGATCACTGTGTGAATGTTGGCAGAGATGCCCAGTTGCAGGTTTGGGAGATGAACATGAACATGGAAGATACTACACAAATTAGAGGAAAGTTCTTGACAGCTGTACGTGATGAATAATATATACTTTTGTTCCCTTGTTTTGCTTTAGTTGTGTTTTTTGTTTGTTATTTAAACAAGCTAATACCGGGAGTTTAGGTCACCTGAAACTCCTTTTTGCAGGGTAAATCACATTCATGTTTTTCGACCTACTTTGTAAGCAAGATATGTCAAATATACTAATTTGCCTGCTCAACAACAGAGGAGTACACAAGTGAAACAGAAAGAATCAAAAAATCGTGATTACAGTGGATACACATATATAACTGACAAAATGCAGGTTAAATGGAGGATGCAGAAGGTTATAAAAACAAGTAACTTGATAGAAACCTTGTAAAAACACACTGTCTAATGCCAAGTAATAGCAGTTTGTTGATTGTGCCCATTCTAAGTAATTACTTGCTGTTTAAATGGTATGCTACATATCAGCATGGCATTTAACTAGTAATAACCACTACGTATATGTGGATAATGCACTAAACTAAAAAAGTTCATGCTTTTCTCAGAAGAATTTTACATGTCTAGCAAAAATTTGGTGCAAACCTCTTAATTTGCAGACAGGTAAACAGGGCAGCTTGTTCGGCACATGTGGCCCAGTTTCACATCCAGTCTTCATTTCTTATCTGTGTTTGCATCACTGCCTTTTTTGGACAAAAAACTATCTACTTATTACTTAATTGTATATACCAAAGTGTAAAAGATAACCATGTTAAGGTATAAGAATCTGATTCAAAGCACAGTAGATACAAGCTGGTCCCAAGAGACTTTGATTTAAACTGTCTATATGGCACACCACTGAAAAAATAGTGGGATTCAGATATTCTGTTCTGATTTACAAGGAATTAAAACAGACAAAGGGCACCTGACACGCAACATAACATAGGAAGATGTATAACACCCAAAAAATGTATTTCACTTAAAGTATTTCAAAACCAGTTTTATCTGCTGACAGGTAAGTTCAGGATTCAACAGAAATAGTAGCAAGCTCACAGCAACTGTTAAAATAACAATGCAACAACCCAATTTATGTAAGTCATCAAGAAGGATATTTCAAACACTTTGATCTAACCCCCCCACATGTACACGTTTACATCCACAGATTATCACTATGCTATTATACAGGTGTACTACTACATTACAGCATCTTTCAGCTATTGATTATCTGGGGTTAAGCAAGGTTTATATTTTTAATACACTATTCAATTCAGCAAGTTTTGCTGTTCTTTCCTGAAAAACATCCTGAAACTGTGGAAATTGTCTGTTAGACACTAGTTTAGTACAAGACCTTACAAAGCAATTTATGCTCTGGTAGTTGATTTCATTATTCTCATCCTTTTAGTAAACCCTCTCCATAAAAAGCAAGTTCTTTGGATGCCACAACAGCCTAAAGGCTTTAAGCGTAGGCTAAGCTTACGGTCCCATTACTTGATAATCTATTGTGCCACTTCCTAATAACAACTATTTGGTGTCTAAAACATAAGTCTGTCATAATTAAATAACTAAACTGACCTAAAAATCCTGGTGGTTTATAGAACAGCTGAATTTTGGATGGCTGAAAAGACACTTCATGCACAAATACAAGACTGAATTAAGAGCAGCTATGTTTTTCTAATTACTGACTCATTCACAGTACACAGAATTGCCTGAACTGCCCAGTGTCCTACTATCTCCCTGGACAATTAGGAAAAGCTGCATTAGCAAGAACTCAGCAGTCTCTGTCTCACTTCTCTCTGGAGGACTGGGGAAATGATGAGCTCCATCACCTGGCCAGCAGTAGCAGCAGCCACAAAGTCACCTCGGGGACTTGGACAAAGAGATTCATCTGCAGCCTTGGCAGCGACTAAAGTATGCCTTACTAACAGACAGTCACACGACCACACACTGGCACAAAGTCCTTTCATTAAGAGCTGTTGTCTAAGTGACCTGTCACAGAGTTTCATAAAGCAGCATTAATACTGCGGGCCAAAATGAGATTGATCTTTGAGCTTCGTGGTCTCCTGTTGACAACAGCACATTATAAAACCAATACTAAATACTTTATAAACAGGTCTCCCTCCAGTGTATTAGAGCAACAGTGCATATTTCATGCCCCATAGTTAGGTAGCCACATATCCATCAGACAATTAAATAATTTATAAGATACTCAGAAGTGCAATAAGACTCAATAAACTTTTAAATANCAAAAAAAAAAAAAAAAGATACCTCACCTGCTCACCTGCCGAGTACAGAGCATCAGTGAAATTCAATTTTTATATCATATTTTCACCTGAAATATCCTCATTGCACACAAACATATTCAGCTCCCCACTCAGTTTAAAAAAAGGACACTCACTCATTTTAAAAATCTTTTATAATTTGCTTACAATATTACTTTCGTTACTCTATATTTCAGCTTCCTCTGCTTGGCATCAGACTCCTTTTTTGTCCTTTTGTACACTCTGGCCAACATGGCTGCAAGAACCTTCTCCTCTGCAATGCCTGCCATCTGGAACCACCCTGCTGCATTTCTCTCCCTCATTCTCCATCTATTTTCAGCCTTCATCTGGAAACAATATTTCTCTGTTCTCATGTCTATGTCTCTTAACTTCTAGTAAAAAGGAAAAAAAACTTTATAATTTTATTAACTCTGCACAGTGTTTTGGAGATAAAGTTTGTGTGAAAGATACTATACAAAGACATTTCTTTATTAAATCACAAGATTGCAGGGACAGAGCTTACAATAAAAAGCGATCTAAAAATACTTCCTATTCTGTTAAATTTAATATACAAGACAATAGTTTGTGTGAATTTTTTAACAAGTGACTTCAACATAAAATGAAAAAAAAAATCCTTAATATTAGTAATTCATTCACACATGGAAAAAAAAATGAGTTGGCCTGCTTTTCAAAAATTGGATGGAAAACACACAGTTCTTAAAGAAAAAGACATTTGAGAATGTTCAGCACATTCAGAAGAAAACCAGGGTATGTACTTCTCTTTACCACCCCATAGAAAATATGTTCTCTGTGTTGCTACCATGGTAGATGAAGAGCCATTAACTGCATATAAACACTGAAAGCACATTTCTATGATACTCGCATACTGGTTATAGCAGCAATGTAGGAGATATTAACAGGTTGAGCTCCTATAATATTAAGACATTATGGGGCTAATAAGCCTGTTACTTCCTTGGTTCATCTTCAAAACACCAAAATGCTGTTTATGAACAGTCTTAAATTTTCATGTATAATACTGGCTGAGTGTCTGTTAAAATGAAACATGTAAGCAGAATTTTGCGTTATCTAAGCCTTTCTGAGCTGGATGTCTGTAAATTTGTTCTAACTCACTTTAAAAACTGAAATTTCTCTCGCTGGGAGTAGTTCCCAAACCACCACAGGCGTGGACCTTTGTATAGTATTGCGGATGCCATGGTTTCACAGACAAGCCACATTAATACAGGATAGCAAGCATCTGGAACCCACAGCTGTGTGTTCTCCAGCCCCAAAGCACCCACAAGTCTATGCCAATTCAAACCCCTATTCCCAACCCACAAATGAACCACACTGGTTTTCTTTAGGAGCCAGACCTGAAATTGAAGCTTTCGGGTTTTCTCCATTCACACAACTGAAGAGAGAATGGGAGTGTTGCGGGGAAAGGGGCAAATATGCTCTAAAGGCAAATCACAATGGACAGTCTCTGACTTGGCTTTCACATATGGCCTACTTGGGATGAGCTGACCCACAGGGACCTTAAAAGTACTATTTGAAGACTACACTGTATTTTGTTTTCACAGTAATTGCAACAGACTTACAAGGCCAGCACCAAAGAAGCATCTCCAAGTCTATCTGTTATGGAAAGACCAAGGATTTGAGGGGTAGGGCTAGGGGGGGATGTTCAAGGATGGGGGAAAGGGCGAGTTCCAGATAACAGTGTTGTTGCTTAAGCCCTCATATGTAGGACACTCCTCTGCTCTTTGGCCTTCATCTCAAAGGCACAAAGACAGTTTTAACCACCACTTTGCAAGAAAGACTTGTGCTACACCTTCAACAGCCTATAGTAACTTACATGTACAATGGAGAAGAATTAACACGTCCTCCCCCTTGCTAAAATACCTTGCATCCTCTGCAGCACAATCCTTAGACCTTTCTGAAACCAGATAAGGAACGGTAGATACTTCCAAGTTAGTTCAGACTGAATTTTTTAAGTTCTCCCACTCTGTACTAATGGTCCTAAAACAAAAGGCTATGCCTGTTATGCCTTTTTATCCCCAGGATGTAGATATTTCAGCCCTTTATTTGCACTGTATACCAAACAGAAGCTTCAGGTATTGGAAATAAACATTTTAACACCAGAGATTAAATTACTTTTCTTACTACTTTTAATCTGAAAACTGGGCTTGCAAGTTCCTGTGGGATATGTAAGCATCCCTTCAAAAACTTGCCGATTTTGCAAGAGAGCTTTTTCTTCTTTATGCCAAATACATCATGGAAACATAGGCAAGGTTCAATCACAGCAAGGTCCCCAAAACAAGATGGTTACTTGTAAAATGTGAAGAAAGGACACTAACATCAGCTGATTTCTCCCAGAGTTGAGTGATGATGAGGTGAAGAATGCAGTCCTTCAGAGAGCATTCATCCATATGCTCTGAAGGAGGAGGAAGACCCAGGGTGGGGAAGTGTAACGGTATGGCTGAGCATCAACAATACCCACTGAGCTCCCTCAGGATGCCAGCAGTTAGACCCTTTCTCCCTCCCTTTCCCAACATCAGTCTCACTGTTTCAGTTTCCATTGAGATTAGCAAAACTAAGAAGCAAAAAGAATAACCCACTACAAGTATTAGTTTAGGTTTAATCCACTGATTGTATGCTAAAGACGGAACTAGAGACAGCCATTACAGCAAAGGATAATTCCACCATGACAGCTATTAAATCTCCTTCATCCAACTCACTTCCAGGATACTGGTGAACATGTGAAAAGTCAATCCTAAAAAGAAATTAGTCCCACTTTAGGGAAAGAAAGGATTTGTGTAGGTGGAAAATAACCTGGGAGAACATCACTGGTCTATGCCCCTGTTGTCCAAAGCTGCTAAACAAAAAGCATTAAGATTTTGTCTGCTGATGAGCTACTGAGTAAGCATTTCTTAAAAGGCGATATGCAGCTCAACCAGTTTAAAATAGCACAAAACCGTTCCACTCTCCCTTCTGATGTTAAAATAGCAAGTTAAAGTAAAACCTGGTACGTATTTATACAAAGATTTTTAACCTCCTGAAAATATAATATTCTCTTGTCACTCTGAAGGTGTCTTAGAAGCAAAAAAACCCCAGCACCTTAAGTAAAACTGCAAGAAAGGAAGGTATGTCCTGTTTTGCTTAAAAGACTAAATTGGTCTTAGGAGCACATTTGGATGGAGGGAGAAATTCTGACTTAAAAATACAAAAGGTTCCCTTTTTTCTCTTTTGCTGGAGGACTGATCCTATAGGATTGCGCCTTCTAAAGAAGAAAAATCTCAGTGAGTTTAAAATCAAACAGACAAAAAGAGTAAAGCAATGTAGAAATTTTAACAATGAAAAAATTTCCGATATTCTTACTCACTCCTCACATACAAGATTAATACAAGAAGAATTGAGAAAAACTAAAAACCTGCCAAGCCAAGCAAAATCAGGGCATAAGCAGGTTTATTTGCTTTGCAGGTCACTTTTCAAAAGGAATACAGGATAAGCATCAATGTAAACACATGGAAGACTATATAGTGTCATACACTTGACTTAACAGAAGAGCTAACTGTACAAAGGTAATTGAGGTGAAAAGAACACCTAGAAAGCATCAAAGAAAACATCAGCTGTTTCCTGTCAAATAACGTAGAGTTCTTAAGAAAAAAGATTAATCTTTTAAAAAGTTGTTTAAGAAATGAACTTTGAACTCTCAGCTTCTCTATTGCTGTGAATGCTCCTGCAATCATACTATCCCTATATAGGAAATGGGAAAAAAATTCTGCACTTTTCTCAATCAATGACTTACCATTATGTTTTATACTAGAATTATGTAGGTGAATGTACTTAAATTGACCTTTTGTTTATCTGTTTTTCAAACACATTCATGATTTCAGAGAGTAATTAGAAATGTTATACTTCCCACCCTTTCTCTCTTCTGTTATGACAATCTTACTTATTGTCAGGAAGAGTTCCTATTCA
Source organism: Rynchops niger (assembly GCA_013400035.1). Taxonomy (NCBI): domain Eukaryota; kingdom Metazoa; phylum Chordata; class Aves; order Charadriiformes; family Laridae; genus Rynchops; species Rynchops niger. Next base: position 400,398 of record VXBH01002049.1, on the reverse strand, counting down.
CAAAAATTTAAAAAGCAATCTTTCAGTATCCTAACATGCTGTGTTGAATTCATTTGAAGTCTATTTCTGATCTTTGATAAACAATAAAGCATCACTGCTTATCTGGCAAGTCGGGATCCTATACTTGTGTACACATGCACAGCAGCTGATTTTCACAAGGTGAGAAGCAACAGATGCTGCGTTTTTGAGATCAGAACCAAACCCACAAAATAAATCTCTCTAAGAAGCTAAGATATGTTGAATTTTCACTTAAAGACAATTTATCTCAGGTTATTTACACAAGAACTGAGAGACAGCTTCATTGCTGTTAGCTGCATCCTATTTGTATTAAAACAAAGTCTAAGAGACTTAAAACCATGCTCAGCCCACCTCCCTCCTCCAGCTGTGCTGGGCACTGTACAAACAAAAGGATGAGAGAGTTCCTGCCTAGAAAGGTTTATAGCCTGAATAATCAAGAGAGACAAAAGATAGAAGAAAGGAAGTATCTCATTTTGATTTTTACTATTGGGAAACTGATACATAGAGCTGGAATTTTAAAGAGTACTTCACACCCATAGCTCATGCCAGATTTTCAAAGAGCCAAGAATAGCAGGTATCAGACTACAAATTGAAAAGAGAGTTACTGGCATGATGCTTCACTGCAGCTTTGAAATGAACTAAATGTAGAGGTTGTAGCTAAGCTGCAAACGAAACAATACTATTGAAAAAATACTGTAAAAGTTTTACAAAATACTGTAAAAAATACAGTTGGTTTCTCCCTGCCTTCCCCTGCCCCACCCCCCCAAACATACACACATTTTCCTATCATCTCAAATACTAATTTCACTCTGTGTCTCTTATGACTCACTAAATTCAAGACATGCACTTTCTATCACAACACAGAGACAGCAATTAGAAGCACACTGAAACTGCTGTCAGGTTGTCTTCCTAATCCTTAACGTGACTTGATCACTGCAGGTCAAGTGCATGATTTGATAGTGATGCCTTGGAGGACAAAGTCAATGGCTCTGCAGTTTTACTGCTGTTCGTTTCACACTGGGGCACCAAGATTCACTAATCCTGTAGTAAGTGAAACATCCAAGACTGGCAAGTAAATAAAGCGGGTGAAGGAAAAGCTGATACCTAACACTAGGAACTGGAAGTTACAGTTCATTCACTCACATAGCTGCCCACTTCTAAAAACAATTTTGGAGTACATTTCATTAGAATCTGAAATGCATGTTTCTAGTGAATTTCAATACATATTTGATTTACAAATTCCAGTAAAAATGTGCCACAGCTGGCAGAATAAATTACTGTAATAAATCATTATTAAATAACTGTAAATCTTTAGAATGGCATAATGTCTAATAAAAAATATGCATGCAAAAGTGAATATTTGTGGAGAAACATTCTTCATATAGTGGAAAACAAATTACAAAACTTACCATCCTGGTAGTACAGGATAATTCAATGAGTAAATGCTGGAATAAAATTCACATAAATAGTGCTTAATCTACTGCGATTTCATGTTAACAACTGCATCTGAACAAATTGCATGGTAAAGGGTGATGGTAAAAGTACTATATTTCAGGGCTTTTTTATGTTAAACATTCACATTTCTGGTAGAAAACTCCAGCTCTGCCAATGCATCATCAGAGCAGAACATTTACTTTCCAAATACCATGCAAACATTGCTAACTGTACCTCTGGATTCTAGAAACATTTTCTATGTTTCAGGGTCAGGGTTTTTTTTACAAAAAAAGAAAACAACAAAAAACCCCATCAAAAAGCTATCCCAAAACACGGTACCAAAAAGCCCCAAATCCTTTCATTTTAACCTGTGTTGCCTCTGATGTGCAGCAGATGGACATTTACAGTAATCCATTACTGCAGAAATCAGCTGAAGAGCTAGTTGCTCGTTCCAAAACTTCCCATGCCTTATTTAGCTCTTACAAGACTTCATTTGTCAAAGTGCAGACACAGTGCTGATGTCGCATCCAATGGCGCATTTCTATAGTCGAGATGAGCTGCAGCCCCGCGACAGGCCCAGGAGTACCTCGCTGCTGAGTGTGATTGCTTCCACTGCCTCTTGGGACGGGTAAATTATTAACTGACACTTTCACAACTGAAGAACTGTCTAAGATAAACCCATTAAAACTGTTAGCCTACAGAACACTTCACACTCCTTGGTTTGTTAAATCTTTGTCAAAGTCATCATTTGGCCGAGCTCTTTAAATATACATACATGTCTATATAAAATCTATTTATAAAACTTTCAATTATGAAAGTTTCCTCTACCTTTCCTTGTCTCATTTTCTTTGGCTGAACGAAGTGAACCTTGCAGTTAGAGGAAGGCTGCTAGGGACTGAGTTATAAAATAGGAATGACAAAGGCTTATCAAAGATAGAAATATCCTAAGCACTGTGATTCACGTGATTAACTGAACTTAACAAAATTCGCTACAAAAACACCATAGGTAGGTAATGCAGGAAGACTGCACCACAATCAACAAGTCAGTACAAAGTGGAAACTGTAACACAACGTCAGGTGGTGATGGTTGCTGGAAAATTTACCAGCTCAGACATAAAAAGATATTAACTGAAAAAAAGAATGATAAAAATATTTTCTGTGCATATTTAAAAGAGTTTGTCAGATGAGGTGACAACCAGATTTCTCTAAAGCAGAAAAAAGTCTGCTAGTACTACATATACTTTTTTTATCTTTATGAACGCTAAAGAGAATCATGATATTAACCTTAAGATTGGAATTAGCAGACTCTTAAAAAAAAACACAGACTACTACAGTTACTTCACTGTTATTTGTAGTCTGGTCTGGATTTTACTTTAATCCAAGGAAGCAGACAAAGAACTAACATTTCGTGTGCTGATGTATAATATTGCTAGTATAAAATTCATTTGCCCTCTATACGTACCGTACACCGAACTACCCTACTGCCCCACTACATCAAAAAAGAAAAAAAGAATCGATGAATCATATAGGAAGCAAAACTGTTTAACTAGCAAATTTCTGCTTCATTCACAGACAGAGTTGCCACGGGCACTCCCTCTTAAGTGAGCACGGAAGAAAAGCCACACTGTAACTCCAAATCCAACCACACTTGCCATAACATGATCATGAAACTGCACGCAATTAAAATGGTTTGTAGACAGTAAGAACACGCCTGAACATTATGGGTATGCATGGAAGCAACAGAAAAAATTTTCAGTGAGGTACGTCTTCTAGTGGATTAAGAAACCAAGAAATAAGCAGTGCCACACTCTAATCCAGACCAATTTAATAGCATATCATACAAACTCTTCACAGAGAAAAATATACAGTCACACCTACAGGGGTTCATTTTTGGGGAGCCTGATGTAATGCTCATAGGTACTGATTTGCTGTTCCAGTTGACTTCTGTCACAGCTGTGAATGGTTAGAGTAATCAGAGCTTGACAGGACCTAAATCAGGAAACCAAATTTACAAGTCACTTCTGAGGATGTGACTTTAAACTGTGTATAAAGTGGGAATTATGCTTCAGCTACCTAATAGGGATACGGCAAAGATTTACATTAAAAAATGCCTTACATGCAAATTACTTGTGCAAGTGACAAATATTATTTAAAGAATATTAAGAATGAGTGCTTTACCGTACAGGAAGCACAGCTGCTTTATCACACCAAATTAACAGAAATATTCAAAAGCATTACTCCAGTATCTGCCTAACCAATGCGTGTGTGACTCTGTCTGTTTGTGTATGTATGAGTATCTACGTGTGTGTGTGTACACATGTACCCACATAGCATCACTGACTGTTTAAACAAACACACACACACATACACAGAGTCACTCCTGTTAAAATTTCTCTTTTCCAGCCAAAAGGGAGTGCCTTTTTTCATTAACTGGAATTCACCCTGAAGGTCAGAAGGAATTTTGAGGGGGCAGGACAACAGTTTGTACTCTGTTTTACCCACACTGTTCTATATTGGAGAGGTGGGCCCATGCCAACCTCATGAAGTTCAACAAGACCAAGTGCAAGGTCTTCCATCTGGGTTGGGGCAATCCCAAGCACCGATATAGGCTGGGCAGTGACTGGCTTGAGAGCAGCCCTGAAGAAAAGGACT
>VXBH01002049.1:385317-395971 GCA_013400035.1 Rynchops niger | reverse complement strand
TTCTATGATTCTATGATATACTTTCTGATAATTTGAGATAGGTAGCTAAATTACAGGCTTACAGGGATTCCAGTGATCATAAAACCCACAAAAGCAATGCTCATACACATAGTGCAATATTTACCTCATTTTAGCATAAAATAATCTGATCCCAATCTCCATGCACCTTATGCCCTAACAAAAGCATTCATCTAGTTCTCTATCCTCCTTTCAGCTTTCTGGTTTGTACTTAGCTGCATAATCCATGGTCCCAAATCTATTTTATTCAAAACTTTCTAACTGTGCTGCTTTTATGTGTCCCTACTGCCATATGATGTTCATGACACCCACTGCTACAGCATCATCCTCCAGAAGTTCCTCTGCCTGCAGTAGCAGCAGAGTTTTACTAACCTATAGACCGAAACATACAATGCATTTTGCCTGTGAATTCCGAATTGCTGATATTCATAAATCATGAGCGTTACATCAAGATTTATTCTATGACTTACACTGCCACACAAAACATCAGGGAGTAAATACCAAGCAATGTCTTTTAAAATTCTGCTACAAAGTATTCTCCCTTATTCCAAATTTAGCTGGTACATGGCTGTACATACCACACACATGATCACACATTATAACAAAGTGGCAGCATAACGACTCAAGTGCATGTTGATGAAAGCAAGAACGTCACAGTTGGTCTTTTGGGGGAAACTCCCAAATGTCAGTATTTCACTGTGACAGGTCACAGCAGAAAAGATCCTGAAAAAGTACTTCCTCAGAGAAGTGATGTTCCAGTTTTAAGAAGAGGCTCTTGGAATCTCCTTTAACTTAGAAATGTTCTGATTTTGAGTCCAGAGGCTTTCTTTATATATGCAACGAACTAGCACAACTGCTATCACTAACAGCCCAGGACATAAGGAGAGACAGTCAGGAAAGGCTATGTCCTTCATCAGACCAGCTGGCACGGAAAAGTGGCCATGATTTACGCATGCTGTGTGTTACAGACAGTTTCACTGATGTCAGAAAGGAGTATTCCAGAGGAGGTTGCCCTGAACATCCAGTATTGCAAATGCACCATTGAACAAAGCACCTGGCAGAGCAATCACAGTAACTTACAGATATGAAATGGAAGCATGGGAAGCAATGCTGGTTTACTATAAGTAAAATTAGCATGCTGAGAAAAAATGCAATGTACTCTCTCAGCAACCACAGAGCTGGCTGCACAGACAATGGAGAAGCAACTTCCTGCTAGATTTGTATTTGTACACATCATACCTTAAAGTCTTCTACTATGCAAATTAAAGGGTCTCCTTTGGAAGACCTGTGATAGGGAAGCACAAGAAAAAGTAAAAAAGCCTAACATGGAACAATTTTTTTAGTATTTATTTGAGTTACAGAGTATGTGATTGGCATTAAAATATGGCTCAATGTTGCTCCCTAATAAAAGTTAAAACTCACTCTCTTCCCACCCACACAAAGTAATTTTGTTTAGAGACCTTCATTTCTTTTGGCCTTGGCCCATATGAGGGGTGTGTGATGCAGTTGGTGCCAGTAATTGCTTCCATACAATACAAATGTTTGAAAACATTTTGCATACTTGTTATGATTATGTATGACATTTATATTGTATTTAAAACTCCAGTGGGCTTGCAGATTTTATTTTTGCCTATAGAAAACAAAGACACAGCACAGAATGTTCCTCTAATATATCTAAGAAAACTAAGTCAATTTTATTTTCAGTTAATATCCTATGAACTCTTAGCCTCTCAACATTTGTTTTTTCGATTGAAAACAAAAGTATGTACATTGACAGTAAAGCTATGGGAGCTATGTACATAAGTTTGATTGCATATACATTCACATAGCACATAAAACTGGACAGTTAGGCAAATAGCTGTGCTTTTGTGATTATTATACATATGTTAGCTGCTGGCAGAAATAATGATCCCTATTCTGAAAAAAACATCTGCAAAAACCTTATCCCCACACATATGCATAGCTGTTCAATCCCTTAATTTTACAGGTGTAAGATTATTCAGATACATTTTTCTAGAATTAAGGCTTTTGTGAGGGAATTTTAACACATTAGAACACTTTCTTCTATAGGTGCAATGCTATACATGTCTCAAATCACTAATCAAATCCTCCACATATCTAATGATAAATTACTTAAAACATACTTCTATTTTTTGGGTTTGTTTTTTGTGGTTTGGTTTTTTTTGGTTTTTTTTTTTTTTTACAACAGCCAGTTTTAATCTATGACCTTAGCAAACCATTGTATACTGAGTAGTCTATTGTCTAAATAATAAAGTCTCAAATTTCCTTCAACTGAAATAATAGGGAATTAAATTAAGTACATACATCATACACCAGTCTTTTCATGAGATTCCCAAACTTTCTTTGTAGTCCAGATTTAGTTAAGTAAGTTGGCAATGCTCCATTTACCTGTAGTTCAGCTTTTTCACCCTGCACTCTCCCACCGCATGGTTGCCATTCCCTTGTCCTTTCCTGTCTACCTTGGAGATACCACCACTGGTGCCTCAAAGGCCAGTTGTAGGAATACAGTGAAAAAACACCCCATCTAAAGTGACACTGATCTGGCACCACAGGTAAAGTACAGAGACACTTGGACTACAATAAGTTATCCATTTTCTGTCAGGGCTACCCCTGAGCAGTTGACAGTCACAATCAAACAGACCACCTTCTTGTTCAAGATACTCAACAGTACCAAATACATGAAGCCAACATTCATCAAGGTTGCAATATTTAAGTGCTTATTGGGAGAAAATGATGAACAGTAGCAGAGGAAAACCCTTATAAACCCTTCACGTTGTTCCAACACACTGAGAAAAGTGATTTTTCCACTACTTTCCAGGTGAGACTAGAAGAAGAGAACGCCAGAAAGGTCATGGAAACAAATGGTTTCCTACAGCTGTGGGACAATCACAGATACAGATCTATAGCAACAAAGGAGATTGTTTTAAGGAGAATATCTCAGATTCATCATTCCCTCATCTTTCCTCTCTCTCTCCATCCTGTTCCACTCTTCTCTCACTGTACCCTACTCATTCCCTTTAAGTGAGGAACTCTCAAGTCCTGACCACTAAACACAAAGTCCTCCTGACTGCTCTACTTTGGCCTACCAGCGCAAATTTTTAGGCATAACCTGATGCCTGCTCCGACAAAAAGAGCTGACATGGGTCATGGCGAATCACCACTCTGCTACAATCACCACGATCCCTGCATCCTCAGCCCCTTCCAAATAATAATTATTTCTGTCATACATACAATACCAACTTAACCCTAAATCTGTGATGGCCACATGTATTTTGTTCCTCTTTCAACTTCCAAAGCTTCATCAACCACTCTTGAAAGACAGAGCAGAACACCTGCTTTTGCCAATAAATGTCTCTGATCATATTCTTCAGTTTCTTACATTTGGACTAACACACAGAAGACAACTCTCAGTTTACTGAGGTTCACTCAGTCCTACTCTAATTTTGTAAACGTGCATGCTCTTCTCCACAACTTGCAGATTTATTACAGATCTTTTGTCACTATGGGGCTTCTTTTAAAGTATTACAAAAAATTACTTTGGCCTTAAAAACCACATGTCTACAACGGCTAAGGACTTTCTCATATATAAATATATTTCTATGTAATACAGAGTTATTAAAAGACATTTTGAAGTTAAATTACCATAAAGAAACTCAACTTACATTAAATTGAACACAAAGTATCACATTGCTTGCATGTCAAAGGACTGTCACTTCTTATAGCAAGGCTTCATTGAGCTTATAGCTGTGGCATTCCACTCAATGGGGTTCAACCATGCTAATTCTCTGGGAACACATGTATTATTGCCTAACAGATGGTTGTGAAATGTGGCTTTCCAAAGGAATTATCACTTCCCCTTCTTCTTTGCCCTAGACNAAAACAAAAACAAAAACAAAAAAAGAACCAAAACAAAACATTGCAGATTCCCAGTGGAGGAGATGAGTCCTTGACTCCCACTCTTATCAGCAGCTGCTCCCAGTAGGGAGTCAAAAGAATCTATCCTACTTACATTTGCTTTTTACCAAAAGCGAGTACGTGTATTTCAACAGAAATCCACACATTTAACAGTTACAAATAATGCCTTTAAATGCTTCAGATTATGATTGGCATGAGCTATCTCCTGGGCTGCAGAGAAGGACAGTGCTTTTTATACAGGGGCCAGTTTATTGTGTGTAGCTTCAAGCTAGTAGCAAACTTCTACCTAAAACATTCCTGTTGAACACAATATGTCAGCATATGATGGAGCAGAACAGAGTCCTCCTGACAAGTACTGAACGTGAACATATGAACAACATTACCTGTCACCACCTGATCCACATGGCCAACTACTAAACCTGAGTGGCTACTGTGGCTGCCAAAAGGCAAGTTTTCTTCACGTTCAATTGGTAAAGCCAATGTTAATTACATCTGAAGTTCTAAGGTTCCAATCACATCTATACACACACATATTTATAAAAATTATTGTTTTTACTGTCTAGTAGGTAATTTCCTTATATGACCGATAACAGTTTTTAAACCATCATTATTTGTCTACAGAACTTCAAAGACTTTTACCTCAGGGGAAAAAAACTAAGAAACTAAGCACAAACTAATGGAAAACACAGAAGAGATATTCATAGTTGAAGGGGCCCAGATTTTCAGTTTAACATATTTAATGACTGCTGAGCAACAAAATCTCAGCAAAGCAAAATGAGAATACACCCTGAAGAATCCTAATTCCTTGGCTCAATAGGGGATATTCTTAACTAATTCCTTACTGTGTCCTATTACAGTTAGATATTAGAAAGAGATCTAAACAATTTTACATTTCACCCTCTGTGGCAAATTTCTTGGGTTTAATGTTTTCTATCGGAACTTTAATGTTCTTTTAATGTAGACTTTTTTCTTGAGCAATACATCATATTTAACGTGTAACTATCAATCAATATTCCCTTTAATTGAGGTTAATTTCTTTCAACTTTTCATAAACTTCCCCTTGGAGCACTGAGGGTTCTTGCACCTGCTGAAGAGCTTAAGTTTATTTCACAAACAAGAAGTGTCTTCTTCTCTTACTCATACACAGGACTGTCCCCAGATTTTGTAAGACACGGTGAAAACAGCATGTAAATTAGACAGCAGCTTTAAAGCCATGTCTGACACCACAGCAAACAGAAGAGAAGGGAGAGGATGGGAAGAGCATGGTGAAAAAAGACATAGCATAAGATCCCTTACAATTATGTTGTAACATTATTTAATATTAACGCTTTGGGGCAGAACCTCTAAAGTACAGGTGTAGTAAAAGTACAACAGTGTCTTTTCATACATGAACACACAAAAATATCAGCATAAAAAAAAACTGGTTTCTCCAAAATCTCAAAAAAGTCAATTTCTCCAAAATGGAGAAATGGAGGGGAAAACTGAGATAATGATGGCCCTCTTGCTCAGCTCTTTCCAGTATAATTTAACAGATCTTCTGTGTTAGGGCAGTACCAGGCCATACTGTCAAATAAATAATTTGTTAAAGGAATGATTACTTGGTTGGTTCTAATGGTCAATCACTAACCCATTCCCACTGATACTCTTCATGCACACATTTTCACAATGTCTTTACTACCAGTAGCAGTATTAAAGATTGGAAGGAAATTAAAGTGTTGAGAATAGAAAATGTGAAAAGATGTGGAAAAATGCCAATACAGAGAATTCTTGAATAGTTCATTACAAGTTTGCTCCCAGCTTAGATAGCTAAAACCCTGGATTCTCTAAATCAGGCTGCAAGGCAGCATATGAAAAGCAGACGTTCACATTGATGTTCTTCTGATGTTTGTTGTAATACAGTAGCGCCTAAATCAAGCATCCTAAATCAAAGATGTGAGCCGTACTGTACTAGTCACTGCATGAACACTAAGTGTTATCAAAGACCTCACAACTCTGGACCAGATGGCAAACAACAGGGAAAAAAGGGAAGAGAAGTGCAGGGTTGGGAAAGGGGTTAGTGTGAAGCAGAAGTGAAAGGGGATAAGGAGAAGAGAGGAATTGGGAAGGGGCAAGTAGGGGAAGAGAAGGCAGGATGCAAGAAAAGAAGGGTAACAGTAACTAGCAGTATACCACTGGGGTCAGTACTGTGTCTGATCCTGTTTAATGTCTTCATTAATCATATGAATGATGAGCAGAGATTACCCTCAGCAAATTTGCAGATGACATAAAACTGGAAAGAGCAGCTGATACACCAGAGAGTTACGCTGCCATCCAGCACAAACTCAACAGGCTGGAGAAATGGACTGACGGGCACCTCCTGAAGTTCAACAAGGGGAAGTACGAAGTCCTGCACTTGGGGAGAAACAACCACAGGCAACAGTTATAGGCTGGGAAAAAACCAGCTGGGAAGCAGCTTTGCAGAAAAGGACCTGGGGTCCTGGTGGACACCAACTTCACCACCAGCCAGCAATGTGCCCTTGTGGCAAAGAAGGTTAACGGTATCCTGGCTGCATTAGACAAAGCATTGCCAGCAGGTTGAGGGAGGTGTTCCTTCCCCTCTACTCAGCACTGGTGAAGCCACACCTGGAGTCCTGTGGCCAAGTCTGAGTTGCCCGGTATGAGACAGAAATGGACACACTGGAGCAAGTCCAGTGATGGGCCACTAAGATCACAGAATCATAGAATGGTTCAGGTTGGAAGGGACCTTAAAGATCATCTAGTTCCAATGCCCCTGACATGGGCAGGGACATAGTCCATTAGACCAGGTTACTCAATGCCCCATCCAGCCAGGCCATGAACACCTCCAGGAATGGGGCATCCACAGCTTCTCTAGGCAACTTGTGCCAGTGTCTCACCACCCTCTGCGTAAAGAACATTTTCCTGATATCTAATCTAAATCTACCGTCTTTCAGTTTAAAACTGTTACCCCTTGTCCCGTCACTATACTCCCTGATAGATTCCTTCCCCATGTCTCCTATAGGCCCCCTTTAGATACTGGAAGGCTGCTATAAGGTATCCCCAGAGCCTCCTCTTCTCCAGGCTGAACAACCCTCTCAGCCTGTCCTCACAGGAGAGGTGCTCCAGCCCTCTGAACATTTGGTGGCCCTCCTCTGGACCTGCTCCAACAGATCCATGTCCTTCTTATGTTGATGGTCCCAGAGCTGGACACGGTACTCCGGGTGGGGTCTCACGAGAGCAGAGTAGAGCGGAAGAATCACTTCCCTCGACCTGCTGGCCATGCTTCTTTTGATGCAGCCCAGGATACGGTCGGCCTCCTTGGCTGGGAGCTCACATTGTCACCTCATGTCCAGCTTTTCATCCACCAGTGCCCCCCAAATCCCTGTTTGCAGGGTTGCTCTCAATTCATTCTCTGACCAGCCTGTGCCTCTGCCCACATCCAGGACCTTGCACCTGGCCTTGTTGAACTTTATGACGTTTGCACGGGCCTACCGCTCAAGCCTTTGCAGATTCCTATGGATGGCACCCCTGCCCTCCAGTGCCAACAACACCACACAGCTTGGTGTCATCAGCAAACTTGTTGAGGGTGCACTGAATCCCACTGTCCATGTCACCAACAAAGATGTTAAATAGCACCAGTCCCACTACGAACCCCTGAGGAACACCACTTGTCACTGGTCTCCACTTGGAAATTGTCGTAGATTTACTAACCGCATCGTAGAAGGCCATCAAATTTGTCAGACACAATTTGCCCTTAGTGAAGCCATGTTGGCTGTCACAAATCACCTCCTTATTTTCCATGTACCTTAGCACAGTCTCCAGGAGGATCTGCCCCATGATCTTGACGGGCACAGAGGTGAGACCGACTGGCCTGTAGTTACCCATGGCTTCCATTTTTCCCTTTTTAAAACTGAGACTTATGTTTCTCCTTTTCCAGTCAGTGGGGACTTCATGGGACTGCCATGACTTCTCAAATATGATAGATAGTGGCTTAGCAACTTAATCCCTCAGGACCCACAGAAGAATCTCATCAGGTCCCATGGATTTGTGCACCTTCACGTTCCTCAGATTGTCTTGAACCTGTTCTTCTACAGTAAGTGGTTCTTCATTCTCCAAATGGTGAAAGAGGAGGGGGGAATGGAGGCAAGGGAAGGAAGAAAGCAAAGAGGACAGGAAAGGAGGCAAGACAGAGAAGGAGGAAGGGAGTAATGCAAGGAAAGGGAAGCTATCTGCAAAATCGTCACTAGTTATTACTTGCCAGCTTCCCTGTCATTATCAGTTGTCAATATCACTTAGAAAGCATAGCAGAGGTGAATTATATACAAGGATTTAAAGTCTGCACAGCTGCCTTTCCTGTATATTGAAAAAAACAGTTTAAAATGACAGCAATAAACAAATTAAAATATCATGGTTGCCATCTCAGGTGAAAACAACCCTCTGCCTTCCAGTGACTTGTCTGAAAGCAACAACTGCGTGATAGAAGACTGGCATAAGTTAACTCTTCAAAAGACTGCCAGCATGCTGCAAAGGAAAGAAGCACACTTTAACTCATCTGCCAGGCTACGAGCCCTCCCTGAAAGGTGTTAGCCAGGTGACTGGAGCAGACCACTCTAGGTGACATCATAGTAGGTGTCTATTACAGGCTGCCTGACCAGGAAGAACAAGTGGATGAGTACTTCCACAAACAGCTGGAAGGAGCCACACATTCACAAGCCCTGGTCCTCGTGCAAGACCAATCTCCCAGGTAACTGCTGGAGAAACAAAACAGCAGCGCATAAGCAGTTCAGGAGGTTCCTGGATAGCACTGAGGGCAACGTCCTGACCCAAGTGATAGAGAAGCCAATGAGGGAAGGTGCTCTGATGGACCTCATAGTCACAAACAAGGAAAGGCTCACTGGTGATGTGAAGGCTGAAGGCAGCCTTGGCTGCAGTGAGCATGAGATGGTGAAGTTCAGGATCCTGGTTCTAGGTGACCCTGCCTGAGGAGGGGGGTTGGGCGAGATGACTTCTACAGCTCCCTGTCAGCCTCAGCCATTCTGTGATTTTGTGATTCCAGTTGTTACATCCTGCTGCCTCTGAACACCCACACATGATGCTAAAGACATCTTTTTCTATGTACATCTGGTAATCCCACTACATAAATGACTTGTAGATTTGAATTACATAATTTTGGGGCAGGAAAAACATCTTGTTTAAAAAAAATATCTGTAGCTCAGAATACAGCACTTGTCAGTATACTAGCACAGGCTGTTGATGGTACCTCAACATAGTGTGCTTCTCACACTTTTCTCAAAGGAATATTGCAGTAAATCTAATGTTAAGGCTCGGGCACTCTAAGCATCTGTTTCAGAATTCCACACGTTGCTTCAGGGAGCACCCATTACTTTAGACAGTCCACATCTGGAGGGAAAAGTGGGTGCATCCTCAACAGAGGACCCTTGATGGCTGTTTCACAAACATGGAACTAAAAGACAGCAGGCTTCCCAACAATAACTACAATAAGCAAGGCTGGCTTCTTAGAGACCACGCCTTCATACAGTAAAAGACCAAAGAAAATGACACAGTTCTGTTAGGAAAACCAAAAAAGAAAAAGGAAAAAAGCACCTGTGCCCTTCCAGCTAGCGCTACAAATGTGTTTGTACACAAACAGTAATCTTGATGGCATTCAGTTTCCATTGCAATGATATAAGACTATAGATGGCTAGAGAGAGGAGACATGGGAATGACTTGGTAACTGGGACAATGGCAAACACATGGTAAAACAGCATTCAATGGTGGTACTACCACTCCTGGGGAACAAGCTCTGGGGGCATGAGAGGACTATTTCCATTTTCATCTGTTATAGCTGTTCTTCAAGAGATACCAATGTCCTGGCCCAGGACAGCTGAGAGAATACAAAACATCTTCCGTAGTTGGTGTATCCCACCTTTTTCTTTCCTGTAACACAACACCGTGAAGGAAGTGCAGAGAAACTCAAATAACATTGTACTGTTACAGAATCCTAACTTACATGGTAGGTAATACCACCCAGCCAGGGAGGAGCTAACAGGCAGAGCAGCCGCTAATTTTCTGCTATCAATTAGGTGGCGTTTGAACCTGTGATCTTTGGAATGGCAGACACTGTAGTTTGTGCCACTTCCTATGTACGAGAACCACTGATGAATACTGAAATAGGCAAAATAAGAAGAAAGAGAAAGCTACTTACATATATGCAGTTAGGGAAAAGAGGGAATAAAAACAGGGGGCAGAATAAAGTGGCTCATTGTCACTAACACCACTACACCAAGCCATTTTTAGGCCCTCCACAAACTAAACCAATACTAGTGCAAGTATTACCACTTGTGCAAATGCAGCCAAATCTCTATATCCATTAACTCCATGTAAGAAAATCTACAATTTAACATGTAATATTTCAGAAAATAAATCCATAATGTATTCAGCAAACTAGGTTTGCTTTTTGTTATTTAATGAACTTTTTCTATGTGCAGAAGGCAGTCACAGGCCAGATTTGGCTTGACCAAGCTATGCTTCATGAGCAGTCAAAAAAACGCTGACAGATTTTTGAAGCCTACATAATATATTCTCTGTCAACCCTGTTTTCAATACAGATTAACAAAATTAATTACAATCTTCTTACCTTGAGATAAAACAAATAATTGTTTGCAATCACAAACAGGCCATTTCTCAATTTCTGCCAAAAAGT
>VXBH01002049.1:367374-385220 GCA_013400035.1 Rynchops niger | reverse complement strand
AAATTATTCTTATAATAAGTACAGTTTAGCTACTTGTAAACTAATGTATATGCCTGTGAACAGGAAACAACAACCAAACTTAAAAGCAATATAAAACCCCTCCAAAAGAATAATAATCACACCACTAAAAAGCAAACAAGCAGGACAGTAAAGCTTAGGGGAACAGGAATGTTTTCTGCAGCATTAAATAAAAAGTTAAAACTGCATATCTGTGGTAGGCAAAAAAAAATGAAAAGAACCCCTGAAGCATTATCCATCAAGCATAAGTGAATAATGAAATAACGAATATGTCTATACCCTTGGTCCTTAATCTTACAGCAAATTATAGTATTCAAATATAGTATTTTACGCATGCAGTCTGATAACACTTTCTATCTTTCTTGGAGATTTTGTGAACGACACGATATGAAACACAATGTATTTAATGAAAGGTTTCTAAGCTGATTTCCCTACAGGTTATTTTCTTTCTTTTCTCTGGAACCCATACGAAGGATATACAGCAGGGACCAGGGGCGTATATAAAAATAAACTACCAAGCGGCATCAGAGCCGATACCCCATTCCTACAGGGGCAAGTGAATTATTAGATCTGTGTCATGAATTTTTTTTTTTTTTTTTTAATATGCCATTGTTCCCACTTGAGCACATTAAATTTTCCATATCCACTTTTAAACCAATATTACCTTTTTTCCCCCCATGGTCATAATGTTCAAAGTATACATTAAGCCAATCCAACAGCTTAAGTCACACACCAGTTATATGTAAAGTAGGATAAACTATAACCTTTTGATTTTCTTCTCTATGAACTTATACTTCAGTGCCTAAAGAAGAGAAAAGAAGCAAACCAAACCAAGGTGCCTCATGGGAAAAAATTGACTAATATTCATTTTATACTTGGTCATGAACAATATTTTATCTGACTTTGTATATTCATGAAATTGTATTACAACTGTATATATATATTTTTTTGTGTTATAACCATTTTAACTTATATAAACCTTTCAAATCAAAGGTGAAAGCATTTTTGGTTTTGAAGATGTGATTGCCAATTATTTTTGCACTAGTGCACATAAACAGGAAGGACAGATTCTTAGGTATGAGTTATATATTCCTGTACAAAATAATTGTATATTCTATGAAGACTGATTCTTTTTCTAGAGAAATATACAACAACACAAGGGAAATCTTGTACCAGCAGCATAACTGAAGTGGCAAGACACAATATTAGAAAAACAGAGCTACTTTCATTACTGTGATGCTGTGTGTCAGAATGTCTCTCCTTAATGAACCTGTTTGCAATAAGACTCCGGGTGCAAAGAGGCTATTTAGAGAGCCTGTTGTGTCTATAGTGAGTCCTTCAAATATCTTCCCACCATTAGACATGCCGCATTGACCAATTCTGTCCTGATTGCTGTTCTTTTTAGTATCAAGGGACATTCTTGCCCAGACAGACCGATGGATCAGAAACTGCACTTCATAAAATGTTTACACTGTACACACATTCACACAGCGATGCAAGCAACAGAGTCCCAGATCACACAGCATGTTGAATGTGCCAGTGTCGTCTCAAGGCTTATGACTTTCCAATATCTACAAAAGGATTTGGGTTAAACTTTGCTTCTGCTGCCTGCCTGTCATTCTAACAAAAGCCATGTTTTTTTCACCTGATCAGAGTGTAACCAAGCCCATGGATCACATGGGAACATTTCAGGCCCATGTTCCCTATGCCACAAAGCCTTTTTGCACAGTTGAGACCGTCTCTTAACTGCTGACCGCAGAAAAGGACGACACATGTCACGCCATCAAAGAGCAGAAGATTTTGCTGTGAATAAACAAAACAAAAACAAGTCTTCCTAAAAGATTATGAATTACTACTCTCAGTGACAGCAGTAAAGAAAAAGGGACTTTTCTCAACGGTAATTACTGAAATACTTTGTTACTGTGTACAGCCTGTAAATTAGACCCTATGTAAGAAATTTTGTGAGGGCAGTTTGATGCAGTCTCAGAGTTCCTATCTATCAAGGCAGTGGTTTACTTATTAGCCACTAATTAATGTGCTTTATTCTCACCTTTCATGAACTTCATGTCAAACAGGCTATCCACCAGAAGGCTTTTAACATTTTAACTCTTTTTGTGGTCTTACCCTTATATTTTCTTAAGAATAATTTACCTGCCACCTCCAGTTGAAGGCCCCAAGTCCCATGCACAAGTGACAGAAAGCATATGAAAGATGCTTTCTGAAAGGTATAAAAGGTACCTTTATGAAAGGTATATGAAAGGCCAGCCTATTAGTTTACTAACACTGACCAAAAACTATGCACGTTATGCTTGATTTAGTTCGGGATAAACCTGTGTTACCAGTTGAACACAGAAAGGTGGGGGGGAACCTATGAGGGAGAAAAACATTTTTTTTAATGCTAAAGGTGAAGCTAAAGCATAGATGATACAGAAAGCTCTCCACCAAGTAAGAACTGGGAGGCTGTACATGCTTTCAGAGGAAGTGGCAGGTGCCTAGAAATCTCAAGGAAGAAACCCTGATGTTTCTAGGTTTTGGTCAAAGAACAAAAGGAACTCCTCTTGCCAAGGGCAACCTGTATAGACAGATGAGGCACAGGAAGCAGGGCGAAAAAAGCCTTACCCACGCTATTTTGTAGCTAGGAAACTGAGATCCAAGGATTAAAACACATCAAGAAAGTGTACGCCACTGAAAAAATGAAGAGGCTATTTAAAATAATTTTCTGCGAAGTAATACAGAAGTGTGATACGTATCACTAGCTACTGTTGATAAGTTTATGAAAAACGGTATTACGTGTAAAATGGTTGAACAATGCAACAGGTAGAAGTAGAGCTGTTCTAAAAGCAACACCCCAAAGTGTAATTACCCATTCATTCTCTTCACCTGAGTCACCAGATTAATCTATAAAAGAGGTCTATGAAATTGAAAAAGAATAATATTGTGGGCTGAATTCTTTCCTCAAATATACTCAAGTCTTTTTGAAATGTGAACACTATCTGAAAGGCAAATTCATCCAACAGATATATTACATTACATACATTATAGGCACGGGATAAATATTTTCAGAATTATCAAACAACCCATTTTGTTACACTGATGAAATTTTCTACATGCATTATGTATCTTCTATGGATTGTAATTAAATCTTTCTAAGCTTTCTGTCTATATTTCCTATGTATAAACATGTTTTTGCAGTGTTGTGCCATCTTCATCTCAGGAATACATGCCCTTCTCTCATTCCACATTTTTCCATACTGGTACGTTCACCAATTATTCTGCTCACCTGGCAAGCAGGCATATCTCATAGATAAACTCTAATAGGTTGTATTTATAAGTGAAAACATTCAGAGTGCCAGAACTGACCAGGCTATTACAAAAGAGTTAAGCTGCACTCTCACGCAGCTTCTCAGTTTGGCAACTCCAGCCAAACCTCACGTCCTCATGAACACTGGACATATTAGGAGTGCAAAGCCAGTCTCCCTAGACTGAAGTCCTCTAACTCATATGCTGCAATTCCATCCAGAACAGAGGTATTCCTTCCACTTCAGAGGCTATTCCTGAAATACTGCTTTACTCCACAGCAGACAATGGGATCTTCAAGGACTGTTAGCAAAGTGGTTTCTGCAGTAGGTTGCCACTAGGTGCTGAAGCCTTCCCTCCACCACCTTTTATCATATCTACACGGTAATGACTCAAATTTCACTTGCAAGACAATCCTCTGACATTCTTAGTAACCTGTAAGTTTTCCAAAAATTCCAGGAAAACAGGGAAAAATTAGAGTGAAATTTGCTGTACTAGATAGGCTCAACAGGTATGCTGTTGGTTGGTGGTGTTTTTGTTCTTTTCCAAAGTAACTAAATCTAAGTTAGCCCGTGTTCTAAGTGGCCAGTCTAAGGTTTACACCACAATTTCACTTGGCCTTTTTATTACACCATCTCAACGAGGTCTGTGTGACCTCAGACATGTTTCACTTTACATTTAAAAAATGCACATAAGTGAAGATATAACACCAATATGCAGAATCTCACGTACAAACTCCAGTGTTTTCCCCTCTCCCTTCCTCCCTTCCTCTTCCCCCCACCAAAGCAAGAAAAGGGAGTACCACTTGGTCTTCAGTCATAAGCACTAAAACTTTCCCTCTAAGGTAATTGAGAATAGAAGGGTCCCATGTAAAATGCCACTTAACTTCCTCTCTAATTATCGTATCTAGTTAAATAGAAGTTCTTCAGACATGTCTTATTTAATCACAGAATTTAGGCATAATTTTCCAGTTTCCATCAGATTTCCTCATGTGTAGCAGGAACGAAAGTAATCTTCAGTGATACACTGATGTCCTCTTCCGGAGCCGTATCACCAGCTCCGTAAGGGAGGTTACCCTGCTCCCCGAATAGCTGCTAAAGCCATTTTTCATTCACATCAGACAAATAAAAGCAACTCCCCTCCACCACCAACAGCCAAATTAACTTAAACCTGGATAATTTAGCTTGAACTAAATGTGACAGCATTGATACAAATTTTTCCACCAGCAACATGGTGGGGGAATAACAAGTAACCTCTTCTGCATACAGAGCCAGAGGCAGAAGACATCTGTCCAGAGCTGTAATTCTTAGAAATAAAGCATGTATCTGATATGGCTGAGACATCACATCTTTCTTTTATTACAATTGATGGTGAAAAGCACTTTTTATGAACACACAGAACCTGTCTGTTATGGCATCTTATGACTTGTAGCTCTGAAGTGGCACTTTGGCACTGCAGGAAAAAAAAGTCAACAGACTTAGTGAACAGGTCATATCTTGTCCACATGGAAATGCTAAATTATTTTGTCTTTCCTATGTATTCTCACACACAGAACAAAATACGTTCTTTTTGGCAAGCTACAACTCAACAAAATTAAAATGTATAAGTTTTCACAAGTATAGGACATTGATAATACGTAAGTAAAACAAAACAAAGATATTATATGTAGTAAGCACATCACTGGAAAGTGAAATACAATCAGAAATCAAGTAATAAATACTGTAATGACTTAAGTATAGAACTAGCAAATAAGCAGATGGAAGGTGCAATTAAGGGAGACAATTAGCATCAAATTATGCTGTATTTTCTGAACTTGGTTTCCAAAGATCAAATTCAGATGTTGTGTGTACTCATAGTCTTTGGAAGAGTAAATAAAACATTCTGCACATTGCACTCCATAAATCTCATACTTAGCTTACCATACAAATTAAATCCAAACACAAACATAATTGTAAAACCTCCTCCTTTCCCACAAAGCAATCATACAACGAAACCAATCAACACATTAAAATTATGAATGTTTCAAATAGAAATTATTAGGCAAAGATTTCATTAGTAAAAATGAGGTATAACTGGCTCCTGGGTACAAGAATGTCTGAAAAATTCACATCAGACTGTGTCCTTATATACATTAAAGTCATAATAGAGAGCGGTTTGCAAATCAGCTGATGGGACTCTTGAGCGGCATTACTGCTGCTGTCCCCATGGTAAAACCTCACAGATTTCAAGAATATTCCTTCCTGAAATTAGCCAAAGTCTTATTGAAGGTCTCATCTTTGGTATCCAGAGTTTTTTCTAACCTCAAAAGGCAGATACCGGTCTTCATCTGGCATTGCTTGTCCGTGTCCTTCCTTCCAGTGTATTTGCTTAGTATATATACAGATCAAAATACAGAAGATAGTAGTTATCATAAAAGTATTTTAATTGCATTTTAAAAAATATTTTTAATTGTATTTACTAAAAAAACTTAATTTTTCTTGAATGAAGGGACATTCATTTGGAATGAATGGAATTCATTTGGAATTTGGAATGGGACCCTTTTAAAAAAATCCAATGCTGTGAGAACTACCAGGACAGAAACACACACCTCCAGAGACAAGGAATTAAATTTTCTGAAGTGATGCTTTCTAAGATAAGAGATTGTAAATTCTATGCAGTTCAAGTCAGTATCTTGCTTTTCACACCTAAATAAATTCTGAACTACACGAACTGAACCAGAGTCCAAGCCAGAATATAAGGTTGTAAGCCTTTTTACAAAGCAGGATCAAACCATAAACAAGAATAAATTCAAGACATATTTTAGACAGTTTCTTAGATTTTGTAAATAAATGCAGTTCTGATTTCATTGGGGCCAGTTTGATTTACATTGGCTACTACCTGTTCCTTCGAGAAATTGGAGGATAACATAATCAAATTAATTTATAACTTAAAAGTATTAAAACAAAATACATTTCACCATCTAAGGCTCAACTTTTCCTCTTCTCAAAAAACTAGGAAAAGGCTACACTTTGCAGCATACACAAAACCTTATGAAATGCATCCTCTGGACAACAGAAGGAGGATTTTTACTCTGACCTTATGGAATTTTACCATATTCCATTACTTATTGATGCTTTATTCCAAGACAAAAAACTGCACATATTAGTTCACATTCAGGTTCCAGGCCAGGTTATATTACCTACAATGAGGATCAGAGATAAGAAGGAATGATTTGTTGTTCAGTCACATCTCTGTATCTTGTGATGGATGTGAAGCAACCCTCAGCCATTAACAGAAATGGAGAATGGTGTTTGCTTTGTTTTTAAAGACGCTGTAAGATGAAAAGGGGGCACTTCCCCTTCCTCAGGAAAAAGAAATAAAAGGAATACACTTTTTCAACATATGCAGTGTATTTCTATAAAGAATCCATCAGCACTGAACAAGAACTCTACGCTGTAGTGCTTGATAAAGCACTCTTTTAAAGAGCAGGTGTCTCCTTCACAGAGCAGTGGACCTTTTTGCCCAGGCCGCTGCCATTGAGAATAGTTTTATTTTCTTTCCATCTGATTTAACAGATGTCTTATGTACTTCACCAGCTCAGCTATCTAACCCATATAAGTTATGACCCCCAGACACATAAAAACTTTAGGAGAATGGATAACAGCAGAAAGACCGATGTTTTAACTGAGAGCTTGTCTACACATTCAGCTATTTGGGAATAAAAATTCAAGGACAGCAATTGCAGAAAAACTGTTCTTGAACGATTCAGTTCTTTCTATGAAGATACTTGCTCCAGAAACGGGGAGTCAAGCAGGAATTCTTACTTCTATAATACCAAATGTTATTAACTTATGTAAAATAGATGACTAATACTATTTCACACTTCACTAAACCAAATAAACTTTTAGGTATAGACAAACCAGTAAGAAAAGCATCTTGAATACTTTCTACAAAGCCAGACTATGCTACAGGACAAAGGTTTTGTGCAAGACCAATCTGAAACAATTTCTTCATGCATAAGAAGAAAAATTTAAACAAAAAAATGTGAAAAAAAAAAAAATTTCAAACTTTTAAAGAAACATTTTATCCTCATAGTTACAAAAAAAAAAAAAGATTCTTGCATTGATAGCTGCCTTGCTCAGAAAGCAGTCTTGGTGAAGTGATGGCAAGTAGAAAATAGATTTTGACAGAGAGACAGAATGTAGTAATGGATTTGAAAGGCAATGCTGTGAAACTTGTTGAACCAGAGCAACTCCCATATCATTAAGAGACATTCTTAGTTTGAAAACAACTTGGTACTGCAAGATATCCATCAGCTGCGAGGCTATCTTGACATGGAATACCACGACAGATAGTGGCACTATTATAAAGGGCTGAAGCCTCATTACTACAGAGAGTTGTAAGAATCCTAACGCAGCTGGAAAGTTAAGCTTCTTCGTTCCAAATGGTTATTTTTGCCCTCCTAGCACAGCTTAGTTCACGTAATACAGAGCTGGGTTAACTTTTGTATAATATTTGGATTTTTCTCTCACAGAACTAGGACTATGACTAGGACTGCTGACTAGGACTTTTTTTTTAATCCTTTATCTGCTGAATGATAACGACAAAGATTATCTGAATAAAATGACTCTAGAATGGGAGACTTCCCTCCATTTAGCAAATGCAATGGCAATTCCAAGAACAGTCCTGGGCATGGTCCATGGTCTGCTCTAGGTGGCCGTACTTGAGCAGGGGATGGGACAAGATGACATCCACAGGTCCCTTCCAACATCAACCAGTCTATGATTCTGAGAATAACTTCCTTGCATCTATAAACAACAGCTTCATGAGGTACATAAAGATTTATAAACAGAATGAGAAGGCATGTAATACTTTCAGCCAGCTTCCAGTGAAGGTGTTTCTGTAGCATGAAACCTGCCTCCAAGTTTCTTAATGTACTAAAAAAACCTCCAGATCAGGGTGGCTGAATTTCTACGCAAGCTTGTCTGACCTGGGCAACTGAGAGGGAGGGAGATGGTTTTCTAAGGTATATCTTTCATTCATGTGATGCCGGAGAGAGAAGTCCCTTTTCTGCCCCGTAAAACATTTAAACCTCAAATGTTCTGACTGTTATTCTGGACGAGTTGTCTAAAAGTAATAATGATATAAAAATTCTTTTCAAGTAGTACCCACTGTTCATGAGTATCGCTCACCAAACAACAAAAAGACCGACGGAGGCATGTGAAAGATCTGAACAGAGCAGGCAGAAGTTATGGGTATAATTTGGCCTTAGTGTCCCCCAAAAGCAACATCAAATTCAAATATTATGATGCAGGAACAATAATACCAGTGACTGACTAAAAAGCTCCATCTACTTCTGCATGGATAGTAAAACACAGTAATTGATCCAGATCTTTCAGCCCTGACATACGACATATTCTTTTCATTGAACAGTCAGGTCACCCTCAGAGTCTTCCTTAAATCAGAAAGTGGCACTTGCGTTGAGCCTCTGCTCTCTATCAAAACAAACACACATACATTTTAAAACAAATTCTTGCTGACCTGTCTTTCAAATGATGAAATATCAACTATATGAGCTTCATGCTGCTCTTAGATGAGGAGTAAGATTTACAGTAAGATCTGTGTTTTTATGAGAAATTAGCCCTACACTGAATTCACTATGAAGCTTTGAAGGGATCACAATCTGCAAAGCACTAAGAGATGCACTGGAGTGACAGACCAAGTTCAGATCTGTGTAGCTATAGTAAGTTGTTGTATTACTTAATGCTATTTGAAGAATTTAGTAGATCAAATTTGCTA
Organism: Rynchops niger; assembly: GCA_013400035.1. Lineage (NCBI taxonomy): Eukaryota > Metazoa > Chordata > Aves > Charadriiformes > Laridae > Rynchops > Rynchops niger. The sequence continues at coordinate 376,127 of VXBH01002049.1, read as the reverse complement.
TTAGTCTGTGCAATGCAAAAGGAGCTATACTGCATGGCACAATTTTTCATAGAACTGTTAAGTATTGTAGATAGTGGATTATGGACATAACTTCTAGAATATTACATGTGAACTGAATCTTAAATTTACAGTTGCTTTTCCAGAATCCTACAGTAGATCATTTCACAGGATAAACTATAACATAACACACATTTAGATACAGATATACACAAAAATATCTTATGGTAATGCAATTTGCAAATGAAATAACATTATGTTGCATTATCAACATTCTAAATATTAAGATAATGTTTTCAGAGGAAAATACTGTATTTTACTGAAGAAAAAGACACCACTTTCCCTACAGTAGTATTTTTTCTTTTCTGAAGTAGATGGTAATACACCAACTGCGTTGATTTCAGTAGAGAAACATCAAGGATGAGTTTAATTCACCTGGAAGGCATAATAAAACAGGAGATCTTAGTTTTATCATAATGCCATTTAGGTGACAGTTTTCTCCCGCGTTGTCCCTCAGTAAACTCAAATAAAAAATATCTTACAAATCAAAGCTGCTTGCCCAAATCTTATGTCTTGTCATGATCCCATTTCCATTTATACTATTGCAGCATTTAAAGTCCTCAATCACAGTCACAGTATAGCAGGCAGTGCTAGAAAATGTAAACGAAAATCAATTCTAAATTAAGTAAGCATCACTCCAGCTTAAAAGACATAAAAGCAGTTTAACTGGATCGCTGGAAATTCCCTCTGCATAAAAGGAATTTCCACAAGTATTGCAGATTTAGCTCTTGGTACTACTGTACCATGCTCTTCAAAGCTTCAAGCATGGGAGGGGTGGTTCAGGAAATGTAAGTGTTGTCATGGGCGGCTAGAGGCCAGCATAAACTAACCCTTCACACCACAGTAAAAGCCAAAATGGTCCAGGACAGACCAAGAATCGGAACGCAGACAAGTGCCCTCTGTTAGTCTCCACCCCTCCCATATTTGCACTGAATTTACTCAGACTACAGGATTGCCCTTGCATTGCCCAGTTGCCCCAGAAATTAAGGAAGAAAACATAACTCTACAGAATACATTTGATTCTTACACCATAATTCAAGAGAAGGAGGATGCAAAGGGTAACAAACCAGTGAGAAATTTTAAAATGACAAGCTTCTAAGGACAAAAGAAATAGTAGGTGACTGAAGTCAAGAATTAACTTTAAAGGAACAATGCGTGGAAAAAGAATTGACTTGTTTCAAAGATGTACTAACAAATGTCTAATGGAACAGCATCCTTTTTAAGGAGACAAAAATCCCAAGATGACTAAATGGCAAAAGTAAAGAGGCAACAGAAGAAATATTGATGAAAAATGCGGTGTAGATGCAACTAAAACCATCAAGAAGAAATGATTTAAAGGAAAAATACATGTTGGGAGCTAGACTGAGTAAAAAAAGAAAATTACACAGGAGAAAAGCAGAGTATCAGAGGGGACAGCAAGCAATATAGTGAAGAATAATAAGGCTTTCTACAAATACATAAAAGGAAAGAAGACAGTAAAGGATAAAATGAACGCATTAAAGTATAAAACAGATGCTTAGATACAGGATGATGCAAGGTTGATGGCAGGATTAAACACCTCCTTCACAGGCGTAATTCTCTTCAGGAACTGTGAAGAAAATATTGGGAAACATGAAGCTAATACTGGCCTCGCAGATCAATTAAGTAGCAAGATGCTGTTTTTACAGCTCACTACAAGTTGGTAAGGACAAATGTAAATTAATATACTGTTTCACATTGGAATCATCTGGTGCAGTATGGACTAAGAAGTCATCACTCCCTCTGCCTCTTATTTGGTGTTTCACATTGATCAGCCACAGATCAGTCAACTGCAAGTAGCCTATCCTGTGATTAATTTTAGCAACCGACAAAATTTCAACTCCATCTGCAGTAGGATGGGATATCCAGATACAAGGGATTATATAGCAAAAAAGACAAGACTCTAATTTCATACAAAAGCATATTCATTGGAAACTCCTCAAGTACAAAATTTAGTCAAGTTTCTCGAAGGATAACTAAATTAATATGTGAATGGACTTAAAGAAGCACATATAAACAGATTTTAGTAAATGTACTTTACAAAATCACTCAGTAGGAAAGAATAACTTCAGCATTCAGGTGGTAAAGTGAACAAAGCATTAGCTACCTAAAAAGGGAAAGTGAGTATAATTGCTGCCATTTTTTTGGAGAAAAAGCAACCACTGAGGTTCCAGAGTCCACATGCTGGAGTCAGTTTAGCCATATTTTAAAGATGTGTAGCATTACTTTAGTATTAACGTATCCATTTTAAAATGTTTTATTGATCGATAAATGTGTTTTCAAGATCAGCTTCATTTACACTTCAAAACTACATTCACAAACATGCAGTGACAAAATATACAGAAGATGGCATTAGGAAAAAGGTTTGGTACAAAACCAGATCTATTGAAAGACAGAGGAAGTTATTCAGGACACATCTGTCCAAACAGCAAGTCATAAACTGTACATATGAAGGTTGCTCAGAAATTTCCTATGAATCCCACCAGAAGGCTGTAATGACATCTCTAGGGAAGTTCTGGGAAAGCAAGCTATCGCAAGCTCCAGTTCCCACTTCTTTAAGGGAAATGGAGGTGATGATACAAGCTCTGTTCACTTCGCCAGTCCCAACAGGTCCCTCTGAGTTGGCACCGTCAGAAGGCTGCCACACTTGGAAGCACCACATTTCTCATTTTGCTGAGATGAGAAAAGCAGCTAGTAGTCTACTGGAGACAGAGGGGTTCACAAGGAGAAACTAGGCTCCTAAGGAAGCAAGGGAGGAATCAATGCAAAGAAAAACAATAATAGAAGAAAGTGAAGTGGACAAAAGAGATAAGAGGAAATGTATATAAAAGAGTGGGAGACTCAGTAAACTGGGTAACCACAAAGGAGAATGAAGTTAGAGGACAGGAACACGGGTAAGAGGCACAGCACAGTTCAATTACTAATGTTACTTCTCAGCAGTTTCGGTACCAACATATTCTGATAAACCTCAGATTAGGTGACTGAGTGGAGAAGACAAAATGAAAACATTCCTTTGCTTCACTGGGATTTCATATGAAAGGAAGGCGCAATCTCTACATTCAAAAGATTGAGTACATTTACATCTTCTGGCAGGAGGAAAAACATTTAACTATTTTTAAAACAATTCTTTTATGTTTGGTATGTATCAAGTTCTACTGCATAACAAAAAAGGGGACATAGAAAGGGAGAGAGACAAGTTTTTACAAAGAAAAAGGGGAAAAATACAAAGACCGGGCAGTTAAAGGGGATAAGACAAGAACTGATTTAAAAATAGGTTCCATTATTATTCTTTCGCAAAAGAACACAGAAAATATGAATACATGCAAGATGTTTATACAGTCTTAGTGGCACTATGGGAAAGACTATGCGAAAGAGAGACATTGAAGAAAAAGAGGAGACACTTGAACTGGACAAGAGCAAAGAGGCACCTGAGCATGGCTGGAGAAAAGAGGTTCCTGAGCAGGGGCAGGGCAAAGAGACACCCAGCAAGAGACGCCCAACTAGGGCTAGAGCAAAGAGATGCCCAAGCAGGAACAGAGGGGAGACACAGGAGGAGGGACAGCTCTGAGGGGACTGCAGCCCATGGAGGATCCCACGTCCAAGCCCCTGAGTAAGAGGCAAGGAACAGCAAAAGCAGAGTCACCACTCCACACCGGCCTCAGCCTCCCGCCCCGCCATCGCCTCACCCCAGGGACTGACAGTGGTGGGGGGTGGGGGGACTGGAGACCAGCGAGCGGGGAGCAGACGTGGCTGGAGGGAAGCCGAGGCACATTTCTCTAAGTGTTCTTTTAAAATGTTTGTGTTTACTTCTCACTATCAGAGTCAATAGTCAAAAGCTAATGTAATTGGCAATAAACTAAAATAAGTAAAATTCCACAAATTAAGACTGATATTTTTTTTGGCCCATGACATCTGGCTACCAAAATGCAAACAAGCAAAAATATCAATGAGAATATAAAGCACTGGCAATTTTGTCACTCAACAAGATGTCATACTGTCAACTAGACACTATCAACTACATGTGATACAATTATACTGTATTACTACCATAAACACATAAATCCTGTATTAAAATGTAGTGTACAATTATAACTTTAGTTTGCTAGAGGATTTTCAAAGATTAAAACTAAGGGGGACCTCAGAATATTTTGTCCTGCTGTTCCAGGGAGTACCCTTCTCACACCAAAGCAGCAAATGGGAAAACCATGGTGAAAAGGAAGATTAAATTTAGCAACAGAAACATCATTGCATTGCTGTGCCCTGCTGTATAGTTACAATTTTCCCAGGTCAAATACACAGGACAGATTTTCATGTACATCATGAACCAAAAATCAAGTTATACCTAATCTTCCATTAGTGACTAGTAAAACCAGGATCATAACATCAAAGGGGACAAAAATTCATATTTAGTATAGTTACACTAGCTACAGCTGAATTATGTCAGGAATTAACTTAGATACCTACTTACTTTTTTTTTACAGTAAGAGTCAACGTAGTTTGTGTTAACCTTCATTTCTTCATTACAATGACTCTGTAGATCATACCAGGTTTTCAGGTAGTGATAAATAATATAGACTATGAAGCAATTATCATTTGGCAGGCAATATTTAAAATAAAGAGATGTTGCAGATACTTCAGTATGGGTTTTTAGTCTGAATTAGTATTATCCACTTGTAATTCTTAGTTATTTCTGAAATATATACATATGTATGTACATGTAAGTACACAAACACACTACCATTGCCACAGGCACTTATTTTCCTATATACACACAATCTCTTATAGATATGCATGCATATACACATAGGATAAGTACTGCACAAGTTGGAGAGACACCACTCCAAAGGAAATGCAAGACTATTTGAGTGAGGTGGGACAATGAACAAGAAAACAATAGGGAGGACTGAAGGAGGAGGAAGGCTTCAGGTTAGGATATCCAGCCTGTCCCTCCTCAAATACTGGTTCATTCCACCGCAGAAATAAACCGTTACCTGCTTCCAAGTACTCACACAAATGCCTGCTGTCTTCCACTATTCCCTATCTCCGTATCCAGGGATTCCTCTGTGGAGGCATAGGAACAACCAGAGAAGATGTCAAGAAACCATACCCCTGACGTTGCTAAAGACCCTGCTGTCAGCAGGAGCAGTTTAGTTCCCACATCCCTAATGAGAACACAGACCACACCTCAGTTGGAGCTAAAATTTAACAGAGAACTCTATATAACCATGTTTATAAGAAGCCTATACAATGTTTTTTTATCATAACTATGTTTACGTAGATATGCTTTTCTGCTAGTCATGCAAAAAGGTGTCAGCTCTTAGGTTACTCCCTGTGCAAAATGGCCACCATCTGTCATCACAGTCAATGGCTGCCATTTCTGTATAGTTAACTAGCATGCAAAAATTAGTCTATCTTTCATAAAGGTGATTACATCCTCCAATTATTTTCAAACTGAAGCAAAACGAAAACTAGATCTCTGTTTCAGAGATATGGCAAGATACTATTAAGATAAAGAGAGAGTGGAGATTTGCATATACGAAGTGAGAAGAATAGGATACAAATTTATAATATTAAACACGGGGGCCTACAGGATTGTCCTAAGTTTGTCATGCTGCCTACTTAAAGCATCACCTCCATACCACAAGCTTTAGCCTAAACCTCAGATTTCTTTCATTGTTTTCTGCCTCAGACCTACACTGCCACGGACTCAGTACCCCATTTCCCTTCAGAGAGATACACGCTCTTCTTACACACTGAAAATCCAGTAAGTCCATTTGCATATTTCTCTGTCTAATAATTTCATTGTTTCCTCATCTAAGGATCAATCACCTAGAAATGGGAGGCTGACCTGAAGGTTACTCCATTTCTTTCGAATGACTAGGTATTACAAGAGCAAACTAGCATCTAGTATCTTAAATCAGGAGAACGAGCAGCAATTTAGATTTGAGTCATCAATTACAGCAGCATAACTTCAGAGGATGGTAGCACAGCTCTGCACAACTGTCAGTGCTCAATAAAATCTACAGAAAATAACTTATAACTGTGATACGATCTCCTGAATAGGGACTCACTCACGTACACATCATAAGACTAAGTCTGAATCCGTGCAATAGCCACCCTCCCACCCCCCACAGACACTCATTATTATGTGAATACTTCTTAAACAGGTAAAATAAAAACAAGAAACACCCCTTCTTATTACAGGACTACCAGACTGTACCTCCAACATAATCTATCCTACTAAGTCTTGTAAAAACTAAACTGCATCTGTATAAAGGCATTGTCCACAAATCTAAAAAGTGGGAAGTGTTATCTTCAATATATCATCACCTAAAAATTCATCAGTGTTGCAAATACACAACTATAACTGTATTGGTGAGTCAAGACAACATTAAATGGGTAATGTAGTAATTTCTCTGCAGATCAGATAGATGCCTGAAAGATATTGCAAACAGAAACAGTATTTCTGTACAGCCTACTGATGGGTGAACACAGTTCTAAAACTCCGCCAGTCCAAGTTTATTCCCAATAGTGATTTTACATGTCCAGTGACCCCTCCCCAAGCACTCACTCTAGCATATAAATGGAATACAGTCTAACAAGTTTAAACATGTTGTTAGTGAAACAGTGTTCTCACGTAAAGTAAAATACAGAAATGGTTCTACGATATTGTTACGTTAGATTTTAGAAATTGCAGAAGGAAATAACAGCTGTGAATAATATTTTCAATGTGCCTATTGCACCACAAAGAGTAGATTAAATAAAACAACATGAAATAACACAGCTAGAAGTGACCTGATCAGGTGAAGGTGATTCCAAGCCAGGTCTCTACTTGCCAACACGCTTCAGAACTACATAGCTTCTTTGCTAATCAGATCATTACGCTTTTCCATGTATTTTTTCAATTAACTTCTCTACTGCCTTCATGTGTTTAATTGCCACTTTAGATGTTGCATAAATGGTGTGAGGAAAGCCTTAAATAACTTCTCTGACATAATATCTCTCCATTTTTTGTAATGATAGTCTGCTACTTCTTTAAGGTCTATCTGAACTGAATTCCGCTTGCCTTGTGATAACTGCAGCCACTACTGTTGTGAACTTTGCAGCAGAAGAATCAGACAGACAGCAAAAAGCAGTATGTATCTTCCCCATTCAGTCCTCCTCTGCTTTTTGGGGGTATTAGTGAGGTGTGAATCCCTCCAGCATCTCCTCTTAAATAAAACCACTGAGAATTTACACAGCTCCAGGGAGAGACAGCAGCCTCCAAAGTCACTGTAACTGCAACAGTTGGCCAAACTAGATAAAGAGCTTGCTCTTCAGTGCTCTGTGAACTAATTTCATGCTCTTAGCCTGCATGAACCTAATGGACAAGGCTTCACATCACTACAACTTGTGCAGACGTCAACAACAACATGGTAAGATTAAAGAACTCAGGTTTCATTGTATTCCACAATCTAGAAGCAAATCTACTTTTTTTTTTTTTTCCCCCCACAAGTGCTGTTTATTCTCTCGATTTCTTACTAGGAACATATGCTAGAATTTTCACTGCCTAAATTTTCATCACACTTCACAGAAGCAATAAGTATAAACCGTTTATTACAAGGAACAATAAACAATTGAATGGCCAGGAGAATGAAAGTAATTCTTCTCTCCTCTCCCACCCTATCTGTCCTCTCTTTTACAGGGTCATCATGTAGAAGGAAAGAGTCAGGGGACGCATTCATGCATTGTTGGGTCACTTGAATAGCAGAAGAGAGACTCCAGAGATTTTCATTTTTTACTTGCATTATCGCCAAGTGTATCTGAAGATTACTAACCCTGATTCTTCTGATTCTGTGAAGATTCTAACAAGCAAATTATGGCATTTGTATTTTAAGTTGTTGATTCCTCTTAATTGATTACAGAGCAAGAACCACATCGATCTCAACATTTCAACAATCCCTCCAGGAGCTTGTGAAGCCACTAGGAAGAAGCAGGCGCTTGATAGGCAGTAACAGAAGCACAGAGCTTTAGACAGACTCAGGGCAAACCTGCAAATGCTGAGTGGCTTCAAGAATAGATGTCAAATAAGTTAGTGTATCAGGGCACCTAATTTTTCCCTTGAATTCAGTGCCTGCCTATCTTTCACGGATAGTTTTTGGAAAAAACAAACACCCAAGCAAGCTCTGAACAAAACTCATTCTGATCTTGAAATGATTACATTTGCTTTTGTACAGCAATTTTCCTAGACTAATATGTCCTGTTACAGTGGGATTAAGCAGCTGGACATAGAGCATGCAATGTAGTATGGAAGCTGCGTTGCTTCCAATACCTGATCTAGTAGTTCAGAATTACTACACTGCCCTGCACTCCTAATGAATTACTACACATCCCTGCATTGTACCATATAAAGATACGTTAACTACACATGAAGAAAGCAGCCTATGTGGTTAAAAAAGAAATTAAAGGGAGCCTTTCACTTCTAAATTGCATTCCTGAGCCCATCCAGATTAATTGTTTTCCTTTATTGTAGCTTGAAGTAACTGATTTAAGGAAGAAACTTATAGCTTCACTGGCCAAAGAGCAGTCTTAAGAAGGCAAATTCATTTGATCTCCATTTCTTGCCTTGCTGAAGGAGGAAATCTACTTACTTTGTTTGTAGATGGTGGTAACGCAGGTGCCTAATCAAACAAACAGAC
>VXBH01002049.1:349874-362374 GCA_013400035.1 Rynchops niger | reverse complement strand
AGAAAAACAATACAAGCTTAGAGCAGCAAGCTTAAATTTCAACTTCACAGTTCTTTTCCATTTCAAAATTCCAAGACTTCCGGAAACCAAACCCCACCTCTTTTGGGCCACACATCTGTATAAATTTCCTATGAGAGAGAAGACTTTTGAAAGTTGTCATGCACTGAAACTAATAGTGCTGCTTTTGGAGTTGTCAGAAACATTCCCATTACACAGCATCAAAAGGCACTTGGGACTGCCAGAGCAAGACTGAAAGTTCGTTGCCTACAATGTGAATTTTCCATTTTGATGTTTTTTCCCTTGCCAAGACACTAGTTTGCTGGCAAAGCATTTGATCCGTTACTTCCTCACTTCTCCAGTGCTACAGCATTTCTGAGTGTATGTTAATACAATTGAGATTTTACCTATTTTTGTGTAGATTCCTATTTTGTGTCTACAAATTTCTAAAAATCTACTGCTGCCAAGACTAACAGATTATATAACATCAGAATTTCATTTTGCACAGTAATTAATGCTTGAGATTAATCTTTCCCAGACTGGAGAACTATTGGAGTTTCTTACCTACAGGCATGTTTTCAGTATTTTTGCAGTATATGTGGGTAATACTATTTGCCAACTACAATAACTAGGGCAATAAAAGTGAGAAATCTAGATGAGAGATCTTCATACCAACTTAAATACCTAGATGGAATTATTAAAACTTATGGAGGTCAGGTTAATTTAAACACAGAGGCTCAGGGATGTGCAATGCTGAATGTACAAGGCCGTAACCACTGCAATTGTTAAATTAATTCTTGTGGTTGTTATGTGGTGGCCTACTGCTGTTTTTAGTGACAGTTTGTTTTGGATGGTTTACTGCAGATCTACCAGCGGCTACTGCTTTTGGAAAGACTGTCAAGCATATTTCACTCACAGTGTCTGGGTTATACAGATCTTCTACTGACATGTGCACAACTAAAAATTCTGTACAAATTCCAGAGTAGCACCAGGCTTTCCAAAATACTTGTAAAGACATACCTTCCTGCAGATACAGTGTGCTAAAGTTCTGGTGAACATGAACGTAGCATTTTCGGGACTTTAGAAAAGATGTTTATTTACAAAATTTTTCTTTTGTTTCATAAGGCTCTCACACATTCTGTTGTTTTACATGTAATGGGAAGTAGTATGAAGAATTTACCTGGTTTTCCATAGCACACACCAACTGTGTGAGTATGCACAAAGAGTAGCAACCACTAATTAACACTTTTAGTTACATTTCAAAATACAGAAAAATTTAGAAATTAGTTTGCTGCTTTGAGAACACCATTATTAATGTCAAAAGCTCAGATAACCTAGATGTATGTAATTTTTACCATCTCCAGATCTCGCAAAAACAAACATAGAAAAACAACTGTAATCCAGTTTTGGAACTGCTCTAAGATTTTGCCATTTTATGCAAATGGAAGTTTAGGTTGTATGGTTTAACTTTACATAGTTTTACTTATCCACTGTGCAGGTATGTTACTGATACACTGAGCAATGCATTTTCCTCACTCAGATCTCCCACAGGGACCCAATCAGCTGGGAAATAATCCAAGAGTGTTTCAATAGACACATACAAGCAGATTAGACCCAGGTAGTAAGAACAAAGATTAACCTTCACAATGAGGAAATACTGAGGACAGCAGGCATTCTGGGTACAGATGGGATTGAGGAAAGGAGAGGATGGATTATCGGAAGGCCAATGTAACGGGATTCGGTTTGTTTCGGGTTTTTTCTTTTTTTTTTTTTTTCCCTCTAACTATATAAGTCATTCTACCTCAAGTCCTAGAAAAATTCTAAATTGTTGCAGGAAGATCCTGCCACCCACCCCCCGAAGTGCAACCCTGGGGTGGTCAGTACATTTCAGCTGATAACATCAGTCACAGGCTACACAGTTTTAGAGACAAATTATAAATTTTCTACCACAACAACTCCTAAAAATCAGGTAGTACCAGCCATTCTGGCATGGAAGCTATTAACAATCATACATCAATCTTGGAAATACAGTTCAGAAACAGTTTGGGGATTCTTAGTAAACTTATCTAGCAGAGGCTGAGAAATTCCAGATGATGCAGAGCAATCTCTAGGAACAAAAAGGGAACAATGCTGCTCTCCAAGTATCTTGGAGATGCACTATAGGAGTCGCATTAGCGTGCCTGTATACAGTACACAAAGGAATTTTAACAGTTTAGAAACAGAAGCATGTGTTTTGAACCTGCATTATGCTGAAACTATGATGACGTTCAGACCGTGCCTCATTTTTAGTGCGAACAGAATAAACAATAGTATCCCATGACAAATGAAGGCATTGATTAACACTGGAAAAATGGGGCCAACTTGAGTAAATCTTGTTTGCCTGGTTTCCTGTCTCCTCATTTGCTAGTAACTAAGAACAAAGCCTAACATAGCAACTAAATGTTAACAGAGAGATATTAACACACACAGTCCTCATCATGGCTGAGTGGTGTTATAAAATTCATCTTCTTAAGTAAGAAGTAAGGTATAACCCACGTGTGGTACTATCTCCTCCAATTTTGTGACTGAAGATGAATGTCATAACACAGAGCAGTCATCATGTATACAATGTACATTCTTTCTCCTCCCCCGATCCTGAAGGAAACTGCTTTATATGATAGAAATGAAAAATAAAAAGTACTTGAAATGGAAGGAAACTGCAGATACTGGGTATAAATAACTTGTAAATTATTACTGCAGCATCAAAGGAACACACACATGTTCTGAGTCTTCACTCACCACTCATACTGCACTTTCTCCTTTGCAAGGTGCATTGAGATCCAAGTAGAAAAGTTTCGATACGGACTATGAACCTTTAATGAATCACACATCCCTTTAGCTGACAATTTCATTTTTCATGAAACATGGGTATTGACTCCTGCATTCCAACCAAAATAACAGTTTGTATAAACTTAGCACTTACTGAATTTACACTGCAGTTTCATCTAAACTGTTGGATACTGCTCACTTTCCCAATCTGCTCACCAGTGTCTTACTACATGCAATTTGTTACTTTATGCTTTTAATCTGCTTTCTATATTTCACTTCAGAAATCGCTCCTATTTGTGATACACCATGTGCACAAATAGCAACAGTATTTTTCTAATTAAGGGGTATCCTTTGGGTAAGAAGCAGTACAGAATGCAACAGGTTGTTAATAATGATATAAAATATTACTTTTTGAAGAGAAATCTATACTTACATGCTCGCTTAACTGCATTTTGACATATAAAAGTTAGTAGGGAGGATGTGTGTCCAGTGGTTAGGAAAAGCAACCGGGTGTGAAGACGTATGCTTACTCCTCAGTCTCAGGTGATGTGATATGGTATATTGGGTAAATAATTTCATTTTGTGTTTCTCTTTATCCACGTGTAAAATTCAAGTAATAATATGTAACTATGCACAGGCATGCTGCAAGGCTTACTTAACTGATGGTAAAGATGCTATAGATAAGCCAAGTATTTGCTATTTTAAATGCCTGTACATAGGAAATTGAAGTTATGCAATACTCAGTTCACTCCCTTTTAGATACCTTATAGATACATATTTTTTTTTTTGGTAAAGAAAACTAAGTAAGGTTGAAAAATTAATCATCATTCTTTCCTGGACTTCTTGCATACTTTTTAGGTGACTTCTGCATAACGCATGGCTGCATCTCCTTAGCACAGCAACCTGTACTCATAAAATGACACTTGGCACTGCACCTGGGACACTGTAACCTCCGTGGACTAAAAGGTTTTGGTTTGTCTCGTCCTTTCTGATTAAGCAGTATATGGTAGGAACAAGAGCGTGTGGCGACACAGATCGATGGACTGCACCCTGTGTTTTCTGGTCCTACTTGTTTCTACTCTTCATTTCTTGTTTCATGTAGCACCTTTAACATTCCTCACTCAGAAGGGTGGGAACCATGCATTTTATTCACCGTACTGTCCCAATAAAAAGGGAAAACCCTTTTAAGGAAAAAAGAATTTAGAAGTAGTCACGAAATTCTACACTCCTCCTCTGATACTGCAAGCAACTTGTTTTCTAATCATTGAAGGTGAACATTAACATACACGACTTACATCTACAAAATAGCAGGGATGAGAAGAAAAACACTTCATCATGTATTTTCATCCTTTGTCTTTCATTTGTCCCTCTCTGTTCCCCACCAAGAAAAGAGAATAAAGGAAATCCCAGGCACAGATGATGACAACACTTCAGCCAAATGACAAACATGGCAATTTGTAAAGAATATTGTAGAAAGAAGCCTACTAAACTATTTCCAACATGAAATTTAACAATCTGTCAAGTACCACACCCAGAGGAAAGTTGGGAGTCACTCAGTATTGTATCATTTGTACTCCTACAGTGAATTACCAATGTAAACCACATAGGTCCACCGGGACATACTAGTGCCTTCTCACTGCATATTAACTTTAAGTCCTAAGGCATTCAGAGGGATAATGGTATTCAGCATACAGTCAGGTCTCAAAGGAAACCAGAATGCATCACGTGTCAAGAGTATGTGTGTTCCCTCTCATATTTATGTAACATATATGATGCATATACAAATACAGAAACATATAATTATCTTGAAAGACAAAGAAGAGAGTCAACTGTTTAGAGGCAAATTATTCATGAAATCCTTATTTCATCGACTTCAGTAACTAACTCCCATTGATTTCAGGAGAGCGACTTCAGTAGGAATGTTAAGACGTCTGTGCTGCTTGCACATTCAAAAAACCTTTCAAAATTTTGTGCTATGCATAAATACTAAGGGCAGCTGGTTTCAGCAGTAAGGAACAGAAAAGCAAAAATAAATGCACTACATGGCCAAAATCCCTTACAAATTCATGGTACTTCTTCTTGCTTTCTCATTACACTGTGAACAGCTACACTAAGAGATCCCCTCAGAGGGGAAAAAAGCAACTTGAATTTGGTTTGCCTTGTTTGAGAGGCCATCTGCCTCTGTGGTCAGAGCTCATCTTCCTACCACTTCTCCCTTGGAATATCAGAAAGACTCCCAGGGTTTCCAAGGCTGACAAGCTCAGAAATGCTAGCGTCACAGAGGGCATATATTGCGTTATCATAGCAGCACTCAAGGTGTGGGGGGAGGAACTATTTTTCGGAGGTACTGCTACGACAAATTTATTTGTCTTCAAAAAGACCATGATGACAATTCTTACTACTGATAAAATCACCATGAGTCATCTCAGATCGCAACTTCTCTCTTAGAAGGAAACATAGTTGGCCATTGCTGGTCATGCGACATCCTGCACTTACATGAACGCAAATATAAGGAAGCAGAATCATCTAGTATACCTGTACTGACAGCATAAATATACCTCTCAAACAGTTCCAACAAATTAATCTTCCACTTTAAAAGACCTGCCTGTACACAGCATTTGCCACCAAGCATGGCAGAAACATATAGTTGAATAAAGACTGCAATTTGCAAGAAAAGATGATATCACAATGCTTCTGCAAAGGCAAGATGAGTGGCAAAAGTGCTGTTGGAGCTCCAGGTAGCAGCTCTTTATATCTCAGGAATGGATACAGTCAACACAGAGGCAAACAACAGTGGTTAACCTAAGGCTGAAAACACATTAACACAACGATATCTAAAGTCAGGGAGGTGAAGGCGGAGGCAGGAGGTGGACAAATATAAGGTCCTTGATCTCCCACCACTTTAGTCATATTTATAAGCTACCAGAAGAGTAGTTTTCATCAAAAGGTACCCAGAAAGATGCCAGATGTACTGGGAAATGGGGCACTTCATTAAAAGACAGATCCTAATCAGTCTAAAAGCTCTGGTATTAAAAAAAAAAAAAAAAGGAAAAAGAAATGCCTACCACATGTGGATGCACACTGGAGATTGCTGAAGATGCACCTAAAATGATTTCAGGTCAAAACCTTTTAGGATTAAAAAATAATCCACAATCATATGGGTAACAAAGACATGAGAGAGGTACCACCTTCACAGTAGTTCATGTAAAAAACATGGTTCACGCGGCTGCTTCTGCTACTCTTGCTGTTCTTTCTGCTGTTGCTGAAAAATATCACTGGCTGAGGATGAGCAAGTAAGATTTAAAGCCTGGAAGCCACTCATAGTATGATTCGGAAGGATGTGAGGTTTGGGTGTTAAATCTGTAAGAGTTCACTATGAAACGTAGTAGAAACAAAGGCAGGGTGCTGAAGTCAGAACTGCCTCAGCCAAACTGGAGCCAGAAGTATCAATCATGTTACTTCTTGCCTCACCTTGAGGAGGATTGTTAGTAGAAGATGAGTCAAGGAAGCTGTGCTTAAATATATTTCCCCACAAGATCAGGAATACAAGAATCTTGGAGCAGATGCCCTGGCATTTCTTGTTGTCATCTGAAGGGCAGAAGCAGACCTCAGGCTATCCTCTGTCCTGGAAAGCAGCACATAGGGCATCATCCTTCTTTTCCCATTTGTGATCTGCTGAATATCGAAACAGGTAAATCCATCTGGTAATTAGTTACAGGCTCCAGACAGATAAGAGATAGATGCATGTTCTTGGAGACATCTGTTCTATAGACCATCTGCTTTCCCACTGAAAGGAGTGGATCTCACATCACCTTGTTAATATGAAGCATGGTGGTCATGCTTTCTGTCATCTGTTCATGATGGCCTTTCTATGTAAACTGAAGGCTGGCCACAGGTATCTTGCTGCTCTGACCTCTCAAGACACTGAAATGTAAACTAAACCTTTGGTTCTGAGATGTCCAGTGAAAAAGCAAGTCTAGTAGAGAGCAAACTTTTCCAATCTGGGAAGCAGTGATGAAGAGAGAAGCAACCCTTGCCAATTATTGCCTAATTTTTGCTTTTCACTTGCAGAGGAAGACATTGTATTGAACGATAGTCACCAACATGTCCATCAAACAGGGCAATCAGGAGTATAAAGTGTTCAAATGACATCTGCATCAAATGAAAGTGCAGTGTTGTCTTAGGTTGCATAGAAGTACAGGATGTCCTACAGCCAAATATGGCCACATTCCATTCCAAGAGAACACAGGTAACCTGAGTCACCTTTTTAGCTCTGTCAGAGCTTATAAAATCAACAGTACCACATTTGGCAAGAGAGAATTCCAGCACAACTTTCAGTAAATTGCACCATCTGTTTTATGAGCCAATCTTAAGAGGTATGGCCTGATCACAATTTGCATTTTTTTTTAATATCTTCAGGATCTTCATGAAAAGGTCCAGTAGGAAGTGGTATCAGAAATGGCAGAGGCCTACCACAAAGAAAAGGCATACCAGAAAGAACCTTGCAGGTTAAAATGAAAGTCTTGCTGGAGCAACAAGAGTGTCATCAGTCTGAACTTTAATTCTGGAGTTCAACCCTCTTAAGTCCAGGACTGATGGATCTCCTATTTTTTCCCTGGTTCTCAGAAATAGCTCCCATAAAACAGGTGGTCACATCATTCTCCTAACAATTTGATGATTCTCTGAGAATGATTAAGAAGGGTGCTTGCAGTAACACAGTGTTGAAAACTGGTGAGGTACTGTATCACACTTGTATAGACTGTTTATGAAGATCTGAAGAGTATCTGGCAGCACAGGCCCAAAGAGATGACTAGAAAGAAAAGAGAATATAGGACAAGTCATTAAATGTTTTTTACAGTATCATTTGCAAAACTAAGTTCGGAGACTCGATTGTATATCTTCATGAAAATTCATTCTGATGAGTAGTACTAATGGCTATGTTGCCTTTTTCTGAGGGAATCATACAGTGTATAATCTGCTTGACAAACAAGAGAAAGCTGACAAAATGAGCTTGGATGCAAATGAGAAACTCACATTTTTTGCCAGCTGAATGGAAGACTGCTGAAGAATGTAAGGTACATCAGGAATCCTTGACTAAGCGTAAAAATTTCATCTTCAGAAATGATTTCTGGTGGTAGATTTCCAGGACCAGGCACTGGATATTCTGTATGATACAAATGATTTTTGTTGAGATTACTTCTTGCCTTGTCCAGACCTGAGACCAAAGCCCTCCACAGTCCCTCCAGACTTTCCAGATGAGATGGACAACTGATTATTTTTCTCAGAAGTTATTGGTTGAGGTGACTCATAATCCTTTCACACTGTTTGTCTTCATTCCTCTGCAAGTGAGGGGGACAGGACTGGGTAATCAAATGACAGATGAGCCTTTTCAATGAAGAGAGGTGATTACCACAAGAAGGGCAATCCTGCAGATGGGACACCTCAGACAAAACAAACAGAAATTCTGAAGAAGAAGAAAAAGTAAGATAGTGCCTAAAATAAACAAACAAAACCGATTTAGTTGCAGGAACACCACTACTGAAAATTGCTTCACTCAGCCACACGGGATTGAAAAAAAACAAGGTGTGAGATGTACTGGCCTCTATAGATGCAGTCGCAGCATACATGCATGTGTTACAAATACCGCTGAATGAGAGAACATTCTACAGCCCTCCACAGCAGGGTATTTATATTCAACCACAGTCTGAATGTATATATATATATAAACAACAGAGAGAAAAACTAAAAACATGCATCATGACTTACTTATATAGGAAGATCAATTACCCCGCAGGGTCTCAGTGAATACTTACTACTACTCAACTTTTGTCCCATGTTAGGGAAAGGACCAGAATCACAGTAATTATTTTATCAGAAGTACCTAACAGTCAATTAAATTAGCATCTCCATAGGCTCATCAGTCCTGGGGTTTTTCTTAGACTTTCCATGAATAGAGACTGCCAGAATTGCATGGCCAACTTGTTTTGTAGGATGGCACAAAGCAGGACTTGGATAATAACTGTAAGCCTGTTTTCATTTTGACTTCAGAGGTTTCAAAGTTGTCTCTCCAGAGGCAAAAGATCAGTTAACTGTGCACTGTGATGCACAGCTCCCTACCCATAAATATCTTATTAGTACAATAAAGGCCTCTTAAATCTGTGATGGGGATATTAGTATATTAACACAGGATCCACAGCCTACAGAGAAATATGCATTAACCTACACATGTTAATCTAATCCATCTAATCTAATCTAATCTAATCTAATCTAATCTAATCTATCTAATTCCTATCAGTACATCTAGATAACTTCTATGAGCTGCTAAGCAGTCCTACATTTTCCAATACTTAGATGAGAGGCTGGTAGGAAGACTAAGGTATTATAGACACGAGCCAACGAGAGAGAAGCTGGCAGAAGGTAAACCACAGAAATCAAGTTGGCTGAAAGGAGTCATTACATCCTAAACCATTGCTGAGTTAATGGGCAGTAAAAAGTAAAGGAGCAGTAAATCTAGATCTGAGAAATTAAAAAAAAAGGAAAAAGGTAATACTGCAGGTAATGTCTGCATACTATACATCAATGTGTTAACGGGTGTAAGGGTGTCCTCAAACCAGGGGAACAGAGGCAGTTCCCAAAACTTACTACTGTTTGGTTCGCTATTGATGAGGAACAATTTATGACACACTGAAACTGCTTCTGGAGTTTTCTAGTAATAACATACAGCAAAAAACAGATTACATGTAGCCTCAAAATGCTTTCAAAACCTCTTTTAAACACAATGTAAAACCTAGCAGTAGCTAAACTAGAATCAATAAAATGAACCTAACCATTCTTGGCCAATGGTCATAAAACTAAATTTAAACACAGGCAAACTTTCTTTTTCCCTCCCCGTCTTTTAAAAATTATTTATGGTACAATCTGTTTCTACCTATATTAGTCAAGCTAACCACATTATTATATTTAAGTTCCCTACAGAGCCCAGTGTGCATCATACACACAGGTAACTTGTAAATATTGCTTATATTCTGATACTCATCAGGTTCTATCTGGGGTCCTGAGAATCACTAGTCATTCAACAACATTTGTATATGATACGTGTAAACAGTAACTTCCCAAGAAATCATAACATATCATTATATAATATACTTTCAGTTTTCTAAATCCTACCTCTGATAGGCGAGACTGAGAATGTAACAAATAGCGATTTGATCTGGCATTAAGCACATAACAAGAGAGCTGAAGATACATTAACAGTTGTAGCTCTGCTGCACACCTTCTACCTACAAGGGCTGTATATCCCAACCAGGGAGACACTGTGAAACAAGTCCTTCTCCCACAGATGAAGACAGGACAGAAGAGGACTGGTCCTAAACGACACTGAGCTACAAGTTCCCAGTCAACCTCCCCCACAGTGGTTGTCATGTGACAGGTTCTGATTCCCTCCCCAAGCCATCTTCCATTTGCTTTGTTCTCCAGCAATCCCATTTCCCTTAATGGCACAATGACTAGTACATAACAGGAGATTCACCACATCTTCAATAGAGCTACATAGACATGTCTGAGGGACAGAAGTGTCTTAGCATCCATGAATTCATATGCAAATCTCAGCCCCATATGTTTGCCTGCTACTTAAGCCTTTGACAACTTTTTTTATTCCTTGTGCAATTAGAACATTTACTTTTTATTTACACATAATTTTTAAAAAAAATCACTTTAGGTTGATACTTCTTTTTCCTTTAATTACCTGACAAACAGTAGTATAACTGCATAAATTTTGCCTGAGGTGAAAGTTGGAGCTGAGCCTAATCACTAGCTGGAGACATTGTTCTGGCTAACTTAGGCAGAACACATTTGTACTGTATGCCTGAACAATGGTTAGGCACTACAGTTAAGGATTCCTTTTAGCAGTTGTTGATTTTGATTAACCCTTTTCTAGACTACCTAAGAACACAGTTTTTCTGCTTTACATTACTTAATTTGCATTAGACTATAGAGGCAGAGGCAGTGAGTGGACTCTGAGTTCAGCACAGTGTAAACATATGCACAGAGACATGATTAGCCTTCAAAGAAAGTGTACGCAGCTTTCTAAAATGCAAACTAGCACCTCTTTACATACTATACAATTCATGGAGCAGCATTGGTTTTATTTCCAGAATAAACTGCAAGTCTTCCTATTCGCCTGTCTTGAAGTAAGGAATCAAAAGTGAAGCCATGAAAGTACAAGAGGGTATCAAGTTGAAGAAAATAAATAGAGATATTATAAATGTGCCTAAAATATGTATTAAAAAGATACTATTGCAACTGGATGTGATTTGAGAAAATTGACCAAATATTATTTTTGGTCAGCATTTACTGAAAGACAAATGAATTCTACAGTAAAAGGGATTCGTAATTTTTCAAAGTTACATATAGTTCCTAAAATCTTCAAGTTATTTCATTCTACTGTTTCATGGTTTTTGTGTAAGCTAAAGTTTCTCATGTTATGCCACTATGTAGGTAGGACATACTTAATTCCAAGAGGTCATCAAAAATACAAAAACTTTGCTAGAATGAAAACATTTCACCACCACTGTGACTCCGCAGCATCCTGTATGATCTCCCTTGCCTGTTTCCACCAGTGTCTGTTTATATAAGCCCTTAAACTTAGACAAACTTGATGCCCAATCTTGAACTACCCCTCAATCCTCAGTAGCATCACTGGACAGAATGTATCCTGGTATTTTAGAAATGGTCTGATCAGATTTTCTGATAAATGACAGAGAAATTTTTCCTCAGGTAAAAGTGTTTTCATTCATTTTCTCTCTAAAATACACACATTAGTAGATATCAAAAAAGCAACTCATGTATTTGCTCATTTTTCACCACTGAAAGAGGCCTGAATGAAACCACAGTAAGGACCAACCAAATCTGCAGAGCTTCAGAGCTAGAATCCAGATTTAAATCTGAATTTTCCAGCCGTTACTTCATCTGTACAGCACACCGAGCCAATTTTACACATGATGATTCTGCAGACTAGGCCCATCTTATCAAAATTAATTCATTCTAAAAAATGCTTAGCTCTTTTGGCTTAAAAGAGCTCTTCATTCATGCTAGAGATCTCTAAACCATCAACCACTTAATCTGGACTGCTCCTAAAACGAAATTTCATTACTCCTGATAGTAGTCAGAACTCAGTTTTTACATGCACAAGTAATTTGTTTTGCAGAGATCATCTAGTCTCAAAACTTCCCACATCACAGCCATCAGGTTTGTTTGTTTGTTTTAACATACTAAAAGACTGCATCACCATTAATAAGGTGTTTGTATGCCTGCTATAGGCCTTCCAAAACCCTGAAGAGACTCATCAAGAATCCGTAGAACATCAGAATCACTCAGCCTCAATTCATTAATCTCTCATCATGAAAATGCACAGGAGACTCTCTGATAGCAATGAAGGCTCCTATTGGCATATATAAACATAAATGACAGAGGTCTCTATCCTTTACATCAAATAACGTTTCAAGAAGGAGAAAAAAAAATGGAGGAAACATAAAAAAATTACACTTACTAGTGAAGAACATGTCCACTGTTTCCAACACTAAAGTAAACATTAAACATTTTTCTTCTACCAAAAAAGTGTGTTTAACACTGCCAAAGTCAGCTTAGGAATCTGTACTGAGGCACTTCACTTGGAACACATAGTGAGAGAGACACAT
>VXBH01002049.1:320143-349471 GCA_013400035.1 Rynchops niger | reverse complement strand
AATCTTATGCTTGATAAAAAATGTAATACTGTGAACATGTAACTTCCAAATAAAATATGGTATTCTACTTTATTTTTATACTGATCTCTGCTATTATGTTTTTACTGAACTAACAGGAATAAGAACTCTGTATACTCCATTTCAGGTAAAATATTTTAGAAGACCGTACTATTCATTAATAAACTTAATAAGCAAGAACATTTTGATTCTGTAACACCTTAATAGTCATATTTCTGTGTTTCAGTTTATGTGCTTTACTGCAATTGTTTGACAATGAAAAACGAAGCGCAAATAAAAGAATCACACAAGCACCCTGTTTTACAAAGTAGGTAGGAATAAATTTGGGAACATGCGGAAGCTAGGGAAAGGAGAGAAGTCGGAAGTTGGATGAAGATTTTTGGGACTGGGTGGTCTGAAGTTGAAAGATATGCACTTAAGTGCCCAAATGAAGGGATGGGAGGAAGGGGATTGTGGAGAGAGGGGGAAGGCCGCTTATGTGCACACACACATGTGGAATAAAGCAGAACAGTGTACAGCCCTGATCTGCCCTTGATTTTCTAGGAGTTTCTTCTGGAAATCTGGTGAATAAAAGAACACAAGAATCAAACCTCTGTCTCCTTAGCGTTTACTGAGCACACTCCGCACTGGCAAGCAACTGTATACACTGCTTTCAAAGGCATATTGCTGTGTAGGAGTGATGACTGAGTGCCCTCCAGGCACCTCAAACGCAATGCTGTCACTTCTAGTCACTACTCAGCAGGGCTAATGCCATACCTGTTATGACAAGAATCAGCCACTTAAAGGCACCACACCTCTGCCCCCACAACGCATACTTGGAAGAAGGTATGAGCTGCACAATAGCGTTTTAGGTGTTGCCAAGGAGAAGCAATCTTTCCTATAAACACTGAAGAGGTGAGAAGCACAGAAAATTAATAAACTCAGGGAGAGTATTAAATGGAGGAGGACTCCTTAGTCGGAGACCAAATAACTCCTATGATTTTGCAGTAGTTCCTCTTGTGTATGGTCAGAGAAAGTAAAAAATTAAGATGCCATTTGACCAGGCTAAACTGGGGTTTAGTTGTCAGCCTAAACCTGCCATCTGGTGTCAAGATACAGCAGATCACACCCCAGATGTGATCCTTCAAACAAATTGCATTTCTACCCCCTTCCTCTCTTTCTGCAGTGCAAGCAGAGAAGAGGATCTATCAAAGATGCAAATTAGCAGTTTATTTCTTAGTAGAGCAACTGTTAATAAGAACAATCACATCAACAGGTAAAATTTCACACACATGTAGAAAAAAAATTAATTACTTCTCCACAATCTCCATCTGTCAGTATTCAGTGCCACGGAAATATGTCTGCGGTTAAGGAAGGAGGTATGAATTTCTTGCTAGCAAAATATGCAGGTTGGCCCACCTCAACCATCTGAAAGTCTTCTGAAAACCCGGTATTTGTTTCAGGGCACTGTAAGTTTTGAAATCTTTGTCTCATTTCTTTACTTCTTTCTGTCGCAATATCTCATTCCACAATTGGGGTGGAGAAGGGTTATGCAGCGCTATCATTTGCACCTCATTAGTCTTGGGCTGGAGCTTTGAGAAAGCTGATACTCCCTCTAAATTTTTACAGATGCTTCTAGTTTACCAGTTCATGACTGCACTACTAGGAAAGACTTCCTGCCACTAAACTGCTTGCTGGCATGTAAGCTGAATTTCAAAATCCCTGAAAAAAGTAAAGCTCTGTGGTGCTCACTTGCCTTATTCTTGAGGAAAAAAAAAGTATCCTGAAAAAACACAGTAAAACTCTTCACTCCTAACCTGTGAGACTAAAGCCCTTGGAAATATTTCCTTAAAATTGCAGCACATCTTGATTTTGAAACTCCCCACAAAAATGTTCATTAACAGGAAGGTATTTGTGGAGGTGTTTGTGGTGTAAATTAGTATTATGACACATTAAAAAGGTAGGGAGAATAATTCATCAACAGATGCCTTGTGTTTTGCCAAAATATAGATATTTTCCTTTATTTCCTACATGTCACACGCATAATCTTTCACTCAGTATTAGAAGGTTTATATGAGAGATTCCTCCTTCTCCACAATGTCATGCCCTATACTCTCTTCCCTACAGGGTGAGAACTCTCTTTGGTGGTTTGTATTTTTTTTTAATTACTTTTTATTTTGCTTTGTTTATAATGGTTTTGGAGACTTTTCTGAAGTTCCGAGCAGGTGACACAGGTCTGTTCTTAATCTTTAGTGCTTTAGTAATGTTAAGGCTAATGACGAGGGACACAAATCCCCTGATGGAACTGAATGCATTCCAAGCTCCCCGACCCACTCAGAGCAGTAATCCCCTGCAGCTGGAACTTACTTACCACCATGCACAGCTAATACATTTTTTAAAAGCTAGTCACTAGTGACAAATGTAAACTGGACTGAGCAGCTCTCATCTCCTATCCCCAGTCTTCTCTCATAACCCTAAGACTTGCTATTTCGGTGATGGATATGATCTGCCTTTTAAAGCTACCAAACCAGGGTTGTATAGCTCCACTCTAAGTGGACTAGAAGGTTTTAAAAGCATCTTCAGCTGTCAGACTTGAACAAAAACAAAAAAGGTCATTCTTTACACAAACATTTCACAACTGGGAAAACCATCTTAGTTGGCTTTATCACTACCATTCTGAACCCACTATTTATTTAGATGTTACATGTGAGCCATCTGTACAACACAATTACAGTATCTGCTTGATGCTATTAAGCTGCTTGCTGCTTTCTGTTGTCTTAATAAAACTGCTGCTTGACATGGGAATGAAATCCAAGACTGGGGTTCACTTCTGCTGATGGTAATCTGTTGCCAGTACAAAAGCACTCTGAAGTTCCAGACTCATCATACACATCCTGTGTGCTACGGTACAAAGGCACGCTTCCATGCATTTTCTCCTAGTTAGCTGACTGCAGAGGACTACTCTAATTTACACATGGGCAAATTACAACAGAACCCATTTTTTCTAGATATTCCAAGGGAAGGAAGGACTGTTTCCATATAAGCATCCTCTCCTCACCAACTTCCACAGAAATCCGCAGCTGAACAAGTATGTTGCAAAGAAAGCAGTGAAATGCAGAGGGAAAGCTGAAGCCTAAATATGAAGAAAAAGATTATATCGCTTGGAGGAAAGCGGGGGAAAAAAACCACTTCCAGTGATGACATAATTATAACAAAATATCCCTGACAGGAATGAAAATAGAAAGGGCTTGATGGTAGTACAATTGTTTGATCTAGCTTTTTTTAAAATAAGGGTTAGTATAGCACCTTACTTCTGTTTATTAGATTTCCCAGATAACTGGCATTAATTATCATGATTTAAGTGATATTACCAATAGGACTTGGAAATAGCTACCAAACACTGACTACAATACTTAAATTTCATTAGATTTAATTACTGCAAAGTTACATCTGGTGAGGGAAACATAATTGTATAACTGTCCTCAGCATCCTAACTTGAGTTCAGCCTCTGCATATTACATACTTAAGTATCTAATTTAGGTCCTAAAATTCACTCCAGTTAATAACGTGTAACTAGCAGAAACATAAAGAGACAGTGACAAACAGGTCTCTATGAATTAAAATCAGGTCTAATTATGTGACCTTTCTGTGTCCCTTAGAGCCCTCCTGAGGGCAGGTATTTCAAGCAGTCTTGGTGACCAGTCTAAACAGTAACCATGCAAATGGAATGTGTAAGATGGGGAGAAACCTTCTCCAGTACTAATGAAGAAAGAAGAAAATCACTTGCTTTATAATCAAGGTTCTGTTCTATTTTCTTCTATTTCCTTTGGCATGTCACTGTCATATTTCCCTAATTTAAAAGCAATCAGACAGCCTCCAAATAATTAAACAAAAACCTTTATCTCTCTAATTTTCACTTTGAATATAGCGCCATGGGATTTCAACACAGTGCACGCAATTATAAATGCACACACTCTTTTTGCATGCAGCTACACTCAGAACTCATAAATTAATCCAACACTAACACAAGATTCAGAAATAGACTGGACTGCCAACATGCTAATGATGGGCAAGAGGTGCTTTATGGCAAGAATGTCCTCGCTGTCAGGAGCACTGCTGGTTTTTAGTATTGCTACTGCTACATAAGTTTAACAATACCAAATATTTTTAAGGACTACTTTCTAAATTTATTGCAATGTGTACATATTTATAACTCCCGTCATGATCTTAGATAACTTACTGTAATCTACATACCCTCCTCAGTGTTGCAATGCTTTCTAACCAAGTATAAAACCTGTCACAAATTTCATCACAATGGAATTGAGCTATGGCAAAAATATTCTGCAAATAGACACCCATTCTGCAATAAACCCATGCAGTTCATATCACATTAGAAAAATGAGATCAAAGTAAACTTGTAATCTTTTATTAACAAAATATTATTTAAAAATAGCATCCAGTGCTCTGCTTTAATCCACAATAAAATTGCTAATGTAAACAAAATAGAAACTGTAACAAGTATAAAAATGTAGGAAACCTTCTAAGAAAGCTGAAATGTAAGATTTTCTAGAACTCACAACTAACACAAACAAAGAGGTGTAAAAAACTGGGATGGCCCTGAAGAGTTCATCTACTACACCAGTGGTATCTGACAAGAAAACTCTCAAAGCCATGACTTCACTAGTAAGCTTCTATGCATTCCCAAGCCCATGCAAACACTGGGAAGCGGCCTTGCAGACACACAGAGAGCACAAAATGGAAATTCCTAGCCCTGTATGAAACCCCACACCGCCACTGGCAGACCTTGTGTGAAATGCATGCTGTCTCTTTAAGCCGGAGGACCTGCTACACTTAAGCAGTCTGCAGCCAAGGAAAAGTTCTGAAGTTAAACTCTCAGGAGCAAACATTTTCTACTTGTGAAGTAAACTCTGTTGAAAGACAGCAGACTACGGTCCCACCAGTAAAAACAGGAAAGTTTTCAGCCAGTGACAGCTCTGCCTACAGATGAGGAAAAAAAAAAAAGTGTCACAGACTCACTTTATTAAACCATATGCTCATTGCCCTGTGAAGAAAGCAGGGTCACTAATTAGTTCATTCTGTGAAAGAAGCCCCTCCTGATCCCGTTGACTTTTGTCCCCCCGGTTAGCTCAAGCTATTTCTGTCATGCAACTTGAAAATCACTGGAGGGAAGAAGATCGCCATAACAACCGCTGAAATGATCTTGTGGAATGTGTCTAGTGGCACTGGAATAACCTGAATATGTGCTCCAGATGTGTCGGCTGTCACGGAAAAAGTAAACACATCTGATGGACAACGTATGACTGGATGGCCTCACGGTTGACTCCAGAGAGTTGGGATGGAGGGGAGGGAAAGGAAAGGAGGCAGGGAAATGGAGTCAAGGGCCAGGCGAGAGTCACCCTGTGGACCTGTGCAGCCTGGCAGGCTGAGAGGGGCGAGGACTGGGCTTGATTGTTCCATTTCTGTCCCTCCTCTGAGTGGCCTCTGTGGGACTGCTGCAGCCTCTGTGCGTTTCTGTCTGGCACAGACTTGTGAGCTTTTGGGAGCAAACTGAAATATGAACTTCGAGGGGGAGGGGGAGAGGAAGAGGGGTTTCATGATGCTTGCTTCCTAAAGCTTGTGTGTCAATAGACGGTTTTATTTTTTTTAAGGCATTCTGCTCCTACATTCCCAGTCCCTTCTCGCAGAAATAACTTGGCCTGTCGCCTTCACTGTACTATAACAGCAACGCATTTATCACGTTGCTGAAAAAGGCAAGCCTGAAGATAAGTTATATTTTCAAAAGTTGCGCTTAGTTTGCCCCCCAAACATAGACAGGCACTGACTTTATCTACCTTTTTCAACATCACTTCTAGTAATTAATAAATAATATCTATTTACAATTACCAAGAGCATGAACCTGTATTTCTAAGGAAAATAAAATTTAAGAAAATAATCTTGGTTATGGTTAGGGNAAAAAAAAAAAAAGATGAGGCAGCTGATCAACAGTTAAGAATATATATCTAAAGGGCAGTTTTATTCTTTGGGTTTTATGATCCTGACCTAAAGAGCTGTAATTACCATACATATACACAAAATCAGCAAAGAGAAACATGCACCTGTACGAGGCACTTATGAGGACACTGTAGACTGTAAAATGGTCTGCCTGAGTTGATAAAGCTGTGGCATCAGGAGACTAGTACAACATAGCACTAAGCAAGTATTTTCCCGTAATTTACAGAGGCAGGAATAAATCCGTAGGCAAAATATCATGAAAAACTGTCTTAAATTTATTCTGTATAGTCAAGTTTGGCTCAGCCCAAAACTTCAGACAGGAACACACACAACCTCTGCCTTTGGAAGAAGTACTCTATGTTCAGGCACTCTGGGGCTGGATAAAGAAAACTTACAGCTGGGGCCAATTTCTGCTAAACTCAAGTGAAATTTAACATGTCATAGGAATTCCTCCATACATTCCATAATAAAAAGCGAGAAAGAAAATCTCAAAAAATCTTATGTTAAAAACTTTACAGGAGATGTCCAAAATACAGTCATAAAAGAGATCCATGTGGTATTTTAAGAGTTTATCCATTTGTTTGCTAAAACTGTTTTAAAATAAATATCTACGTATTGCAAGTCAATGATTTTATAATTATACCTCAATTATGAATTCACAAAAACTGGGTGTTGCCAGTTCCCTTACTGCTTCATTTATCTGGGTTCACAATCTCTCAGACAATATAAATCTGGAAGAGAAAAGCAAGCATCGACCCCCTCCTCCAAAAAACACATGCCAGAAAATTTATTACAAACCTATAGGAAACAGAGTTCAGTTAATTAGAGATAATTACACATACAAAGTGCCTAACTGCAAACAATTCACTGTGCTTGTTTGGTTAAAAAAGAAGTAGGCTTCAAAACTCTGTATTTTAATTAACTGGAGAGAGAAGATCACATGGTGGCACTTCCCAAAATGGCTGACATGAAAAGGTTCCAAAAATTTTGTAATTGCCTCTTTTTGGGTGAGATATCAGCAAATTTGGGACAAAGAACATTACCAGTCGACAATAATGAAAGCCATGGTGAACTAGCCTCGATAAGTAGCAAATTAGTAAATCTTCAGTAGAGTTCCCTCTTTCCATATTTAGACATAGTTTAACAGTATTACCCAGACAACCAGAGAACTAATCATCTGGAGAGACACATGGCAAGAAGACAAAGTTGCATCACTGATGATCTCTCCACATAATCTTCCATGCAAGGGGACCTCATTGGGAAAGGACTGCAGACAGCCAAAAATTCCCCTTTCATAGGAAACTCTTTGCCTTCCAAGCAAATACAGCAGAGCATAACACTGCCAAACAGCAAGGCAAGCAATGTAAAAGCACACAGACTTCTAACAGTTAATGACTATCTGAGAAAAAATACCTAACTCAACAAGAACAAAAAAAAATAATCTGTTTTATGACTTTTTTAGCTTAGTGTGTTTCATGTTAAATTATAATCATGCTAAAAAGACCTTAAGGCCCTAGATATCATGCAGCACTAATGGGTCAGACTCTTATATTCTGTTAGATAGGAATGAACCACATCATTTTTTGTATAATCAGGAGTACTGGATTCTAAGCATGGAATTTTTCTTCATTTAGGACCTACATTCAGTACAAGTTAAAATACTCTGAGTTGCACCAAAGAGTTCTGCTGCTTATAATCAGAGAATTGTTATGCTTGGTAGGAATGGGACTTTGCTTACGCTCTGAGTGTCTACTCCAATAATTGACTGAACAAAGTCCTAAAGTGAGGACTCATACTGTTGCAAACCATACCTCCACAAACCTTGTTGCTTACACACATGCCTGGCTGGAAACATATCCTAATATTGAAATGCTTACAGAACAAAAAAATACACTTTTTCCGTGGAACAAATTAGATTCCCTCCATGTTAATCAGTGTGGGCAACCAATCTATAAATCACGTAAGTTAAGGAATGACTCAGAGGTTAAGCAAAAAAAGCCCCAAACGACTCATATACACCACCACCACAAAACAGTAACAGTTCATAAACTCTCAAAGTAAGCATAATGCAAAAGTAAAAAAATTCACAGATCTTTATGTGAAGCAAACTACTGTCATATTGTTTTATTCAACTCTGCTTATGTAGGTGTCAAGGTGTTGGCAATGGGCAGGCTGCAGGGCTGGTCTCTGTGAGAAAAGGGCAGGGGCTGCCCCATGCTGTACATTGCTGGCTTCAGTGGACCCACCACAGGACACAGCTGAGCCCCTCAGCCAAGATGGTGGTGCCTCAGGGGAAAAATATTTAAGAAATGGCAAAACACACTGAACAAAAAGGGGAAGGGAAAAAGACTAAGAAAAAGCCGTGCAAACACCAAGGTCAGAGAAGGAGGTGGAGGAGGTGCTCCAGGCGCCAGATCCCCCTGCAGCCCACAGAGAGGACCATGCTGTAACAGATGTGTACACTGCAGCCTGCTGAGGACCCCAGACCAGAGCAGACAGACATTCTTTGAAGTAACTGTGGTCCATGGAGAGCCCAGACTGGAGCAGATTTCCTGAAGGTCTGCAGCCCATGAAAGGATCCATGCTGTAGCAGGGAAAAAGTGTGAGAAGGAAGGAGTGGCAGAGAGGACCTGCTATGGACTGACCATAAACCTCCCATTCCACATCCCCCTGCCACTGTCTGGGGCAGTAGGGTATTCGAGAGTGAAGGACTAAAAGAGCAGCTGGGTGGGAGTTTGGCCCGTAGCCAATGTTAACTCATCAAATCAACAAATGTAATAACCATCTCATGGACTGAACATAGGACACGGGAAGTGCAAGGCATCATTTTGCAATTAGGCTATCGAGTCCTTCATCAACAATTCACAGAACCCACCTATGTAGGTTGCATTGTTTTGACTCAGCGTTTCTCAATATCCAGCACAGGCATTATTGGTAATCATTTCTACCTATAACAAGCAATGGAAAAGCCTTTCACTTAGTGAAGTAAGATTAATACGAACGAATGTTTTTGAGTAATTTTAAGACCCAGTCCCAGACTATTAACTTACTTTATGTTACACTCGAGAATATTTTGGTAAGCTCGAGAACTGCCATCTTCACGAAACTAGGGTTTATTATTCAAAAGTAATTTTCTAAGCATTTTCACCTAATTGAAGGCAGTTTTCAGATAATGTATAGGATGCTGGGAAGAATTTCAGTTGCTTTATACAAACATTCTGCGGACAATATACTTTTTTTTCTTCTGTCCAGTTTTGGCACACATATATTTACTATTCAAATTCATACTCCAAACAATCATAAAGATTGATTGATTAAAAGTTTGGCTAGGACAGTGGAATAAGAGAAATCATGCTATTTTAATTAAGTGTTCAGAAGAAGCACTTAAGCATGCAGAGGGGCTCAAGAGAATGCAAATGTTCCTATCTAAGACTCCACCTGCTGAAGGAAACATTTTCATGTAGGGAAACCACAGCCTTAACTTGTAAAAGTCTGCATTCTTACAATGAAGTCAATTAGACCAACTAGGAAGCCGATTACATCTTATAAATCTGTGTGCTAAACCACTTTTTCCACATGGGATTCAATTCAACTAGTAATATTCATCTGATTGACATCTGCTGAGAAAAAGTCAATGTGTCCAGATCAGGCATTACTGAAAACAGAGGATTATAAAGCAAAAGAAGTGTATGCAAGCTGTAAGGAGGTACCTCATACAGGGCATGGATTGGCAAAGTTCTAAGGACTGGGAGACAAATCTCTATTCACATTAATGCACTAACACAAAATCTGCCAAAATACTGTATTTTACAGTATTTTACATTGATTTAGGGGCAGTGTTACAGACTGTTGGACTATTTACTTGTTAGACTGCTTTGTTTTTAATACACTCTGATTCAAACTATTCTTTTACTCAAAACAGTGAAGACACTTGCTCCTGCCTGCACCTGTTGAATTTACTGTGGTTCATTTCCCACCGATATAAATATCAAGGCTTCAGGGAAGCACTTTTTCATTTAAAATAAATACATTAGATGTTCCATGTCATTAATTTGGTTTGTTCCTCCTGCCTCTTGCTTACAGACACCTGAAGTTTGCTCATCTCTCCCTCACAGCTCATCATTTATCAGAGGGGACGCAGCTGGAGTTCAAGCACTCCAAAATACTAAATATGAACAAGACATATCGTAGTCCTCTGCAGATCTTCAGAGTAAGTCTGATCACTCACAGAACCAGATGTTTGGTTATCTCCAAATTAGGCACGGGCTTCATTTCGCACTGGGGAAGGGCTTCATCTTACCATCTATCATGTTTCTGGAATCCTTCCTTTCCAGTACAGACAGCACCAATCATGTTTCTTAGTCTGTTCACAACTGAATTTTTGTACTGTGTCACAGGTTTGGCAGGCATTTGTGGGAATGGGAAAGGGGAACAAGTATTAATGGAGAGGATCAGACCCACACTCTCCCCTTGAGAGACTACTGATATGGTACTGATGGTACTGATATGCATGAAATAACATAGAGCACTTTTCTTTTATGAAAGCATAACCTCGCCGTGGAAGATTCTGGATAAAAAAACATCCTTTTAGCTTCAACAAAGCTCTTGAAAAATGAGGGGAATACAAATGTGACAATAGAAAACCAAAAAAAGTTACATTCAGTAACTATGTCAGACAAGTGTTCCTCTGAGTTCTGGATAGTGGTTCTTTCAACCCTTGCAAACACACTAGGGACCTAGTTTATGGTGAATACAACTCTTCATCTACATGGGATTGTTTCCTCTTGATACAATCAGAGCAGATGAAAACCAGATGCTGGGGGTCTGGTTTGATGGGATTTTGTTTTTAGGGATTTTTGCACAACAAAAGTCATTCAACTTTGTGGAGCTTAAAAATGCTCTCTGTCTTCCCAAGAGACATAACTCAATAATATGTTGCATACTAGCAAAATACAACAGCACTGTGATACACACAGGTCTTTGAGTTTTTCCATACAGTTTTTTTCATGTACATTAGATGCAGATATTACATGCTGTGGTATTTATACACAGTAAATACCCAATGATAAGTAAGATGTCATCAGACGGGATGTTTCAATGTTTTACTACTTTTTGTATGTATTATAAAACATTCAAAAAACTGTAATAAACTTGCTTTAAAAATTGAATCAATGGGGGGAGTAAAATGTAAAGTACTAAAAGTTACCTTCCAAAAGGATGCTAACTCATAGAACTTTGTGTGTATCAAAAGTTGTTCAGAAGCTTAAAACTGAGACAATGGACGACAAGAGACAAACCAGCAGCACACTGAGTAACTACTGGTAAAACACATCTGTATTTTTGTTTGTACAATATTCATAAGACCGGTGCTGCAAAACCTCCTTTGGTTCTCCTAGGCTCCTAGCTCCAGAACTAAGAGATAGAATATGGCTACAACTCAAAAGTCAAACCCATTTCACATAGCTGAATCAATTTCTGTATTGTTTACACATGCTCACCTCAAAATCTAGCCATATATGTGCAATTTAAACTGAGTTCTCTTTTCCACCAGGGAATTTGCCTTACTCTCCCCTAAGAAAAGATACCTTGGAAAAAATGACAATTACTGCACTACTTAGTAATTATCATTGCAGTTCCTAAAAGAAGGAAACACTTTGTATTTCGTATTGCAATAATGGGTACTATCAACTCTTTGGTTTTATAATTGAAACATTTGACTAACATAACAGTGGTAAGGTCTACCACATGAACAATGACAAAATAAATATGGTATTATGTTCAGCTACATGTTAGAGAGAACACCACCAGGACAAACTCCTCTACTGCCATGTGTTTTTTACATGGAAGAAAGGTAATTTTTCTTCCAGGCAGCATTTCTCTACTTATTTCAGATAGTTTAATAGTTTTTTATTCCTGTCAACAGGTGATTAGTTTACCAATACAATGGTTTCTGTTCTTGTCAAATAACATTCACTTTATCAATACTGCTATTAACTGTCTCATTCTCCTTTACTGGACCGATCAACTTACATTCCAACTCTATACAGAAATCTTGATATACACTAATTGCCAGGATTTGAAGACCTCTCTCAGATTTCTGGACAAGTAGGAATCGTTTTCAGGCAAGGGTCATTAACTTCTAAAAAATCTGGTACTTATACTTCAAATGTTAGTCGTTGTGGCATGACAGGCCTCTCAAATACAGCATGAATGGAAATGATGCAGAATCTATCTCACCCTTTGGACTCATAGCTCCATGGCCCTCTGCTACCGCTTGTAGTTTTGTTTTCATTGACAACTAAGATTTCTGTGACTAGAAGTGAAAACTCTCATGTCAGTTTCTCGCTGCTACTGCTTTGGAAATGATTTCCAGAGGAAAGATGGACTTAAAAATTAGAAGCTTAAGGACAACAAGAAAATCATAGATATCTACCTCATCTGACTGAAAGAAGGCTAAACCAGTCATATTCAAAGTGACTGAAGGACAGGGACAAGTGTGTCTTCTTTCTTTACAGCAAACAAAGGTGAAAAAAACACCATATCAATGAGGAGAAGAATGAATGATAAATACAGAAGACAAATTCCCCAGACTGTGGTACAGGAAAATACTCAGTGTCCTTTCTTCTCCAGTGACTGAGTAAGATGTGCTTTTTTCTCAGACAACTCTATCTCCAATTTTAACATCACTGGTATAGCTGGCTTAGTTTCCTGTTAAGTGTTTCAAATCCATGTGTGAGTGGAGAGTTTGAAAACAGAAAGAAAAGAAAGAAAGAGAATGAAATGGCATTAAGTTCAAACAAGATTTTTTTCCTTAAAAAAACCAAACCAACCTGTATATAAAGTGTGCTCTTTTCTATTGGTAATTAATCCTTCCTTCTGAAGAAATTAGGATATTACCTTTTTGTATATCTTTGAAAAAGAAAACTGAAGTCTAAAAATCACTGAAAGATCTTACATGCAGTACACTCATCTTTTTTAGCAAGCAATATTAACTCAGTTCTGAAACCATACAAAACTGGAATGTGGGACAGCATTATACTTCCCCTGGTCAGACTGACCCAGTCTTCTCCTCCCCTGAACCTTCTAAGAAATGCCTATTGTGGAGAGGAAAGTGGAAGATAAAATTGCCTGACAAGACACTGGAACTGCTTAAAAATATATATTTTGTTGTAAAAAACTTTCAGAGTAAGTGATTTAATACACATTAATTCTGAAGATGCCACAAAGTAACAAACTCATTTGACAAAATCATGCTGCTTGCTGAACACAGAAACCAACAGATAACACAGAAACTTACATAACCAGTAAGATATCTAAGAAACCTTGAACTGGAAAAGAAAAAAATACCTGAAGTTTCACATAACAAGAGCCAAGCACTTATTTCCTTATCAAACAAATAAAAAATTGTGTTTCCCTGTAAAACTATCATAATTACCATAGATATATATCCATTATTTTTCTATTTTATCTAACAAAAATTAAATCGGCCTGTAGGCTAAATCCAAGCACCGCTGTTGTAGTTTTAGTAAAACAATGATACATATTCTGTGAAAGTAACAGTTTTTAATGCACAACAGCAAGTAGCCATGCAACTCCCATAAAAATGTGGTCTTGTAATTCAACAAGGAACAAAATCAGAACACATCCTGACAATACTGTAATCTATCGTTAGCATTAAATGCTCAGTCCTAAGACTTTAATTGCGACAAAACTTGAAGCTCTGAGACTTAAGACTGGCAAAACGTTCATTCAGCAGGCACGGACAAGGAGCACATATTTTATACATGCTGGTGCGTATAAGTCATTGTTTGCTAGCTGAGAGCATGCAAAGTAAAAACTTCACACATAACCACAAGGCTCCTTCTCTCTGCATGTACCTAAGAAAATGTATAGGTACACAAACACACATATGTATATATACACTTTCATGAAACACAAGCAAAGGATGGTGCAAAGAACATGAAAAGAGGGCTGCTTTTCCCTGTAACTCTTCTATGCTTTTTTCCTCATCAAAAATGCCAGTCTCTCTCTCTCTTTTTTTTTTTTTTCTCTTTGTTAAAGGAACTGAAAACAGCATTGCAGCCAAGCAGAACTTAGCTAGGCACTGTGCACAGACACATTTTTGTGAAATTTTGAATAATCAAACAAAATTTTCAGACAGACAGTATGGCCATAAGAAGCCTTAATTTCAAGTGGAGACAACAGACACTTCAGAATATTGTGGTTGAAGACAAGTAGGTTATAATTACTATGCATGCAGAGGTACAGTTCAGAAATACCCTCTCCCCAAGTTTAAAACAAACACACACAGATGTCGAGAAACAATCATGAGATGATGCACTTAAAATAGTAATATCTGTTTACAAATTCAAGTTGCTGCTTGGTGGAAACTTGATTTCTGTAACATGTCCCCAAGATACAATCTAATACTAAAACTTATCCTGCGGTAGGTCTACTTTCCAATTACTAGAAGTAAGCATACAAGGTATATAATTAGTTATGACACTGGGACAGGCATACATGTTTCAACACAGACAGAGCTCTGAACAAACTTTTTGGCAGTATATGACAGAAGACTTAAATTGAAAGCTCAAAGGCAGGGTATACTGTATTATAGACCGAAAAAAAAAAAAAGAAAAAAGAAAAAAAAACCCACCCTCTAACTTAAAAAGTTCTCACACCAAATGATTTTTCAAGGTATGAGCATATTCAGCTGAAACACCCTTCATAAGCTGGAAAGAAAAAAATAGTGCCCTGCAGCAACAAAATGGGCTATATTACAAATTAAGAAAAAGAAACTCAATCCTTTGAATGGTTTCTTTTCTTTTAGTGAAAGGGTGTAATTCTTCCCTAAAGACTACATTATGACAAAACATTTACATAAATCAAACACGATTTCTTTAATGACTCTGGGCATGGGATCTTAAATCTGGGATGAAACACCAAATTCTATCAATTCTAAAATAAATTAGGCAAGGATTATACAAGTAGTACTTATCTTGGCATTAGAAAAAAAAGAACATTAGTGTCAGAGACGTATCATCAACATGCCTTCAACCGATAGCCCCTGGAAGGGCCTATAGGACTAAATTCCAAATAAGTGAACTCTGAGTAGTTCAATTAGGTATCTAGTTTCCAAACGTTTTTGTTTAAGAAACCAACAAGACACCAAACGAGATATAATGGGAATGTCCATAAGGATTAACCTTATGGATGTCTTGTTGCATTCTACAGAAAGAATTTGACTTCATCTAGTTTAAATAAGTTTTCTGGGATGTCTAAAAGTGTCTCTTTGCTCTTCCACCTTCCCTACAAAGAAGTATTTTTAATGTAATTTTTTTCAACAGGAAGTCCCACAATCACAGTTTTCTGTAACAGGAAACACTGAACCTGTCTCTGTAAAGGAAATTCCAAGTACGTTAATTTGTGGGGCAGCCACCTTGGAAAGCACGCCTTAAGTTAAAATGATCATAATTAATAGACTTTTCCAGTCTGAAATTCATTAAGCTAATACTTGCATAAACACACTAGTATTTTTTAGGGTTTTGAAGTGTTTAAAAAACAGCCTACATATTCCTGATACACAAACAAACCAGATACTTCCATTTTGGTACCTATCTTACAAAAGTTAACAGCATAACTTTTTTAATTTGACACTGTAAGACAAAATTAAAAGAAAAAATATACATTGCCTTTCCAAAATTAGTATAGTAATGCTACGTCCATCAACTTAGCTCATGTTACTTAGAGAGATGATGTAGCACTATTGGCAGAAATATTTCTTCTGTCAGCATATACCATGTCCCATCTAGACAAAACTTGACAATAACCCTTTTTTCCTCCTTCAGATACTTAAAAAATACATGGCACTTGCCGAATACTTGGAAAGAGTGTGCCTGTGATGTCACACACTATGTTTGTATGAGGGAAGAAATAAAATTTTCAAAGACAGGGCTTCCCACGAAGAACACACAGCACCATATGCCTATTCCCTCTTCAGCTGAAAGAGTTAAGTGTTTGTTTGTTGATTACAACTGTGGTAATAGGGCTAACATGGCACTTAGGATTAGACCATTGAAGTCTTACTCAGTTAAAACCAGTACCTTTAACATCACCGCAGAAGCAGTCTGCTTAACAACCTGCACAGTAGCTGGGTATACCACATTCAGCATTAGTTCAGTTCATGAACACAGCAGAAAGAAAAAACAACCTAACCTTGGGGAAGAAAGAAACAAAGCTAAGTGCATCTGAATACACCTCAAAAATATCAACCTGTGTTAGTCTGTCTCAGAAACTACTTCTCTCAGTCTAACAAACGCAATACATTTAGAAAAGTAGCTTCACCTCAAGAGAAGGGAAGACTGCATCTTGCATACTTTGTGGGCATTGATCCTGCATGCAAAAGGCACCGGTGCGTTTCAAGTGCTGTGAATAAGTAACAGTGTAATGCTAGTATGAATAAATACGAAGATACTATCATACAGTGCACTCCAGAGTTACAATTGACTTCAGAACAACAACAAAACATATAGAGCTCTACATGTGCATTGCACTGATAAATCTGATCAAGTTTTTGCCAAGAAAGGTTGGACAAGATGATCCTTGAGGTCTCTTCCAACCTGGTATTCTATGATTCTATGTAGTTTATCCATAGATTTTCCCCTATTTAAGACAGATTTGTATTTTGAGAACGTTACAGTGTACCACTGAATTACATTGTTCCATCCTTCACAATCAACATATGACTACATGCTACAGATGATAATGTTACGCAGACCACACATTTACTGGTATGTCTTCAGTTGTGGGGGTTTTTAACTCTGCCACTATCACTTATTAAAAAAATTGTCCCCCTCTTTCAGTTCTTACAAGTTGCTACTCTAGGAGGATGACTGGACTTCTTTTCCAGACGTTTTTTCCTCAGTTCTATGAGGTTTTGGATAACTAACATGGTGACTCAGATATTATTCATGGAGTGGCTGTCTTTAGCACAAGACATTAAAAAAACCTTTTGAATATATGCCATGATTCAAGTTCCCATGATCCCTTCAGAGCAAAGTGCTAATACCATGGCTCTACCGTTTTCCAGCTCTGGTAATTACGACTGGGCATTAAGCTCATAAAAGCCAAAGGCAAAACACCCGTGAACTATTAGAAAACAACCACAAAAAGAAGTAACCATCAGGTGATCAGGATACAGATTCACGGTGTATCAATTAGCTTCCAGCACATCATGTAGCTTAGCCAACACTGAAAGTGAAGTAAACTACATATGATGAGGACAGTGCAAGTTAGTTGACAAGCTGTAAATTCCTACTGAAGATTACCTTGCAAGAACAATCTTTGGTCATTGTACTGACAAGAATAATAAACTTAGGAAGTCAAAAGTTTTTCTGAAGTTAGTGTGAGATCTGGTACTGACTGCTTTGATGGCAGAGGATCTGTTCTATCAGCCTGTTCTAAATAAACCGCAAATGATGTTTGTTCACTCCATCCTGAACTGCCACACCTATACCATGCTTCTATTTGACAAAGGTCCTAGAACGCTATCTGTATGTGGCCTATGATTCAAGTTTGTAACTTATTTTCTTGACATCCTGGGATGAAATTTCAATAAGCTCTTTAACTCAAGAGATTTTTCAATACCGAAGGCCAGCAATGAGTGCAGTGCAAATCCTCTAACAAAACACCCAGTACTTCCAGTGAAACTAGCGCCTCAAATGCACCAACTTCTGTCTTGCCTAAAACTGAGTTGAACAGCCCCTGTGTCTGTTCACACAGGACTCAGCAATTCTGCATACCTATCTCAGTGACTGGCAACACTGCAATTACATGAATGGTAGTAAAATAAGTGATCTGCTAAGTAACATGACTTAATTTCAGCTGAGCTTCCATTAACCTGTATGTAATTTATGAACTTTTCCTATGCTTTTTCCTACTCTGCCACCGTATTTTGCCAACACCTGATATTTCCCAGTATTTTATGAGTAGCCTCATTTATAAACAGTTATTTTCCCAAGACTATTTTACTAGGAACAGCAGGTTCCTAAAATCTTCACAGTCCTGAAGCTTTTTCACAGAAAATACAGAGATACTTTCTATAACATAACTAACTAAGCCTGCACATTGTGAAAACATTCTCATGATAATACAATCACAATATACTTCAATGTACATTATAACAGCAATAGAACCCAAGATAAATGGATTGAAGATCCTCTTTTGCAAGCCAATGAAATGCCAGACCATTTTTGGTGATTCTTCTTATATAATATATGACAAAAGGCATAGTGTCGAGACTTTCACGTAATATTGTCATCATAAATGGAAGTCATCAGTCTTCTTAAAGGAGAGGAGACCCTTAATTTAGGAGAAAAATGCAGGGATTCTTCTACAAATCCAATCCCACACTGCTTTTCCAGGGAAAATATCCACAAAAGCTGTCATGGTCATCTTTAGTTCCCAGAATTAGAGAGGTATCAGAGGCTTGGTTGTTAGCAGGTCTCATTATCATTATTGTAATACATTTGTAAGACACAGGTTCACAGTAATGGCTTTGGTTTAAGTAATGCTTATGGGAACATATTCAAATCACAGAATAAGATAACTTTAATATATTTCTCAAAGGAAGCACAGTGGATTGTATGAGAATGTTGAGAAAGAGGCTTTATAATACACAGAACAGATAAGAAAGCTGAAGAACAATGAAGATAAAATAAGAAACACAAAACTCCAAACAGAAACCAGTATTTCTTAAAATGTTTTTAAAGATTAACAGGAGGTACAGTATTTGTTTTCCCTTCTAGTAGCGCACTNATATGTATGTATGTACTACATGTATACTACGTATGTGGATGTATGTATGTATGTGTGTATTATATGTTAATGCATTTATGAAGACATATATGTCGTGTATGTATATACCATAATATATTGTATGTATACATACATACACATACCCACGTACACAGTGCAGCAAAGGAAAGCTGCAGTGGAATTTCTGAAAGCTTTCTTCTTCCACTACATCTGTAGTTCATCTTTCCATACATGCCACTGATACATTTTTTTAAAAGCACATTAAATCAAAATCATTCTTGCAATATGTAACACAAAAGGAACATGCACGTTTTGCTTGTTGCGAGGCTAAATTTGTGTTGCTTTGTTATAAACGTATCACCACAAGAGCAAAAACAATCGTGAAAACCTATTACGTTTAAAACTGAAGTCTGAAGGTGAATAGTCATCACATCCTTGAGGGTTAAACCGATAAAGGTGAGGACAAGAGCAGTTCTCTAGATTTCACCACTCAGCGAGTTTCTCTCTTGCAACTGTCTGGCCTACTGTGATTAAGTTCTTCATGGGTCTGGCAACAACTACATGAGAAGAGTGATTTTTTTGACCCTCGGTGCTTGACAGCAGGAAGACAGGAGTTGCCTGTATGTTCCACAAGTTTATCTAATATGCTCACAAATCCTCTGTATAGCCCAGTGACTTCCAAATGCTGCGTAGAACTCACACATTATGCAAAACTCATCCCACCATACTGCCCACACCTGCAATCCATTTAATAGGAAAAGGGCCATGAAATTATACACACAAGTAACACCTGGAGTACTGTGTCCAGTTCTGGGCTCCCCAGTCCAAGNAGCATAGGAAGTTCCACCTAAACATGAGGAGAAACTTCTTTCCTTTGAGGGTCGCAGAGCACTGGAACAGGCTGCCCAGAGAGGTGGTGGAGTCTCCAACTCTGGAGACATTCAAAACCTGCCTGGATGCGTTCCTGTGCAACCTGCTCTAGGTGACCCTGCTCTGGCAGGGCGGTTGGACTAGATGCTCTCCAGAGGTCCCTTCCAACCCTATGATTCTATGAGAGACAGTAAAGGTGTGCAGAGTAGGAAAGGGGCAAGCCTCTTGCCCTGCTGCTATGGGGACTAGAGATATAGGCCTGTTCAAGTTCTTTCAACATCATACTATCAGCCTCATCCAGCTCCTTCCCTGCCATCACCAGCATCACAGAGACCTTCTCCTCTTATTTTTAATCAAAAGACTACTAGAGTATTCAAGAAAGCTCAATTAGCAGGAGCTGGTGAAGAGCCTCTTGCCACTTATGACCCCCAAGCTAAACCACGAAGAAGCAAGTAGCTCACTCCCCTCCTCGCTGCCTTTATAATGCCAACAGCATTCCAAAAAGCAACTAAAAAGGATGTATATCTGCATCCTGTCTGAGTGTCCACTCAGCAATTGAAGAACTTCTTGCTTACGGAATAATCATTCGATACCATAAATCATTTAAAAATACCAGCTGATAAATGAGATTCACCGCTGATATCCAAAGTAGGACAAGTTACAGGAGGATAAGAGGAAATAGAGAAGATTGTAACTTAAATTCCAAAGGCAAAACTTAAAAAA
Organism: Rynchops niger; assembly: GCA_013400035.1. NCBI lineage: Eukaryota > Metazoa > Chordata > Aves > Charadriiformes > Laridae > Rynchops > Rynchops niger. Next base: position 329,053 of record VXBH01002049.1, on the reverse strand, counting down.
AGAAGGACAGTTTATGTAAGGGAGTAGAAACCTTTAAATCACACATCACTTATCTGCCGTTGCTTCCTGTTCATACTTAACTTTCTTGCTGTCCTTCCATGTGAATTATATCAGCTTAGACTTAAATTCTCTTACAAACCTTTAGTTACTTAACATACACATTTTCACATATTGCTTTTCAATATTTGAACCAAAGTGCAGAGAAAATCTTAATGCCAGTTTGTGTACTGAAGAACATGAATTCCTCAGCCTCTTCACATTGCTTATATAATCACTTAACCAACTGGTGTGTAGTGTCATTTGTTTTCATCAGATATATTGTATGGGACATCAGAAACACGGTAGCTTCAAAAGCCAACTCAAAATACAGCTGCTAACAAGAAATATGGTCATGGCCTAGCAGGGAAGAAAGCTATAAGTTTTCACTATTAGTTGGCTAATTTTTACTAAATCTTAGCATCTTCAGCAGAACAGCAAAACCTTTTCAACAAAGTTCTCTAGGATTCTGTACAGAATCTCATTATGCAAAATTATCAGTAGGCTTTTAGAAACATGTAATTGGCATTAGATCACTATAAAAGCATTGCTCAACTGTATTGTAGACTATACATTAGTGTACGTAATAATAACTGTTCAAACATACAGGTAGAGTATATGTCCAATTGATTGGTACTAGGAACATACCAGTAACTCCACAGTGAGGTGAATAACAAAACCTTTCTTTAATAAAACTGGCACACTGCCACAACAAAGCCAATGGAGTTAGACCAGTAAGATTCTATCAAAACAACTACAAAAGTAATTACTTAGCAATGAAAACTGGCATCTATTAATAACAGAGGGGGGAAAAAGTGCTTTCAGGGAAATCTTTCCTTCAGTTCAAAAATGGCACTAATCAGGACTTACAAATTAATTTACCTTGAATTTATTATACCTCAATTCAATTTCAAAGTAGTATTATTGCAAAAATCACCAGGCTAGTTGCAGTAAAGAGAAGTGGTTCATCATGCTGAGCACATCTTCCTAAATGTCAAACGCTACATTTCAACAGGAAAATTTATTTGATTCCTAACTGGCCCTTTCATCTTTGATTTGGAAACCATGTAGTAAGTTTTAGATTCATCAAAGCTAATATCAGTCTAGTAATGAAAGGACGTTTTAAACTAAGTAGGCACTACTACATTTGTTCCAGCTCATGTCTGAAGATTTTGTTCCATTTAAATATTTGTCTAATTCAAATGACAAAACATAACAGCTTCCCTTTTAATTTGAGGAAAGTGGAATTCAGTACAAGTGTTACAAATGTTTCCAGTGTTTGAACAAGAAAAATAAAAAGATTATTTTTGCTGAATTTTCTCTCAGACACAATTTTCTTTGGAGGCATTTGTTCCTACAACCAACTACTTGATCACTTTGGCTTCGATGTTCTAAACTAAAGCAAAAGGTGCAGCCACACTTCACTTTTCTTTCATATCAGAAATGTAAAGAAAAACTAAGAAGCCCAGAGTTCCTATTAATAAATGATGACCACTCACACATTTTGAAGATTTGAGTCTAAACAGTGCATCTGAAACACGGAAGTTGTAAGAATTTTCCTGAAACCCACTACAGGATTTATCATCTTGAAAATCCTCTCCACATGCCATATGAAAAGTGCAAACGAGATGACTAGATTTCATTCAAGAGTTTCAAATAAGTCTAACTTGACTGATTTCAATGGCTTTACTCACCCTTTACTTTTCAACCTTGCTATGAATAGGACCAACATAGACCCTTATGCTTTACATAGAACTAAGGGGAGTTACTAAATTATAATTTAACTGTAAATCTATAGAATGATAGAATGGTTAGAGTTGGAAGGAACTTTCAAGATCATCTAGCTCTAACCCTCCTGCCATGGGTAGGGACACCTCCCACTAGACCAGGTTGCTCAAAGCCCCATCCAGCCTGGCCTTGAACACTTCCAGGCATGGGGCATCTAGGTCTAATTTTGTTTTGATCAAATTATCCTTATGAAAGCCATATGAAGTTCTGTATCATATTAATACTACTGATAAAAATGTAATTAAGATGCATTCTAAAAGGTCAACTATAGAGAGGTCAGGAATAAGGATGTATTTTTACTGTTGTAAAAACTGAGAACTCTATAGAGTTCAGCTTGATTTGGTTAACAGGGTAGGTAAGCTGGACTTCACAGGAACTTCAGAAGCAAAATTTATGTGAATATTGCCCTAGACGAAATGGAAGATGTGCCTCAGCAGAATGAGGAAGCAGTGACATAACTAATAATTTTGGCTCTTTGGGTGGCAAATGCAGAAGAAATTACTTAGATGCACCTAGATACTCTCAGCCAAATTTATGCCTCAAACAAGACTATGTCAATGCTTTGACAACACCAAGAGTCATTTTGAAGCTTTACTAACAGAAATATTTTTTAATATATTGTAATTCATATTTGCAGAATTTTTTCTAAGCAATTTGGAGGATTTGCAGGTTTGATCCAAAAACAAGTAAATAGAAAAAATAGCCATAAAGTGTATTATTGAGGACTACTTCAAGCACACTTTATCCTGACAGCTTAAAAAAGGAAAAGCAATACATTTCTTAGTCATAGAAAACATTTGCTCCCTTGTAAATGGCACTTAAATGAAACTAACATGATTGACAAGCAAGCCTTGGCAACACTTAATGCAAGTCCATCTCTTCAGCATTTTAAGCAAAATTCCTTCACAACTGTTTGTCTTTGCAATAACTCCTACAAAGCTCATTAGTGCCAGCCTTGGTTTATCCCCCATGTCGTGCATTTATCCCTGGGATGCATTATCAACATGTGGCACATGTCCTTGACATGCACAGAAGAGTTGCACCCCAGGATAGCAGCATGCATGACAATAGTGTTGACTCTTACTCCTTTATGGTTGCTGGGATGTAACCGAGAAATCTAATAACTGTGACAGTAGGCCTTTAGGTTTTTCCTTGCCTTTCCAGACAGTGAAGCTGCACAGACACTAATGAAAGGTTAAATGAATAGGAATAGCTGACAAGAGGTACAATAAAGAAGGGACTTGGTAATCCACAGACACTGAGCAGAGATCCTTGGCTCAAGCAGAGAAAGGACAGCACATCGTCGAGTCACAATATTTAAAACAGCTTGCTATACACAGAGGCTTTTGTGTCTGGGTACATGTCTGGCTTTGGAAGAAAAAAAGATACTGAAAAGAAATTTCAGCATGGGGCACTTTGGCAAATGTCAGGTCACAAAAAGGCAAAAATGTTTTTTGTTTGCTGTTACATCTTTGTATTCAACATTAAAAAGCATTGACTAAAAGCACAAATCACAAGTTTCAAAATAATACATATTTGACAAATATGATAAAGTTGCAACACTAATTCAGTGTGATTCCAGCTGACAGTATGATGGGTGTTGTACATACACTCAGCTTCATTTACCGCTGATAACAGTTCATAATATGCTTTGCATACCATCTAAAACTTTCCCCGTAGCTGACAAATTCTAACAGGCCTAGCTTCTTAAGTTTTATATGCAGCAGAACTGTAGACGTAACCAATTGTAATATGCTGCAAAAACACAGCCAAACTTCCAAACAGTGCACCAGCCCATGGTGACTTAAAAACTTCTTAGTGTTTAGTTTATGGCATTTTAATTTCTTTTGGCTTGTGACGTAAGAATCAGCATTATGGACATTCTTTTTTCCATAAGTAAAAAATAATTACAATGCCCAGCATGTTTTTAAAACCTCTCTAGCTTTTTATAATTTTCTACAAAAATCTGATTTAAGTCCATACTGAAAGATTTTTAACTCTGTGAAAAAAAAAATTTAAAAAGAAACAGAAAGAACTCTCTAAAGTAACAAATCAGAAACAAATCTGATTAAGTTATCTGAATTTGTGCGGTTTTACATGAATTATTCCAAGAGAGAAGTACTGAAATAGATGCTGCAGATGAAAATAATTATCTCTCAAAAAACTTTGATTTACCTGGAATAAGAAAGAAAAGTATTTGCATATGTATCTGGAGTATAAAATATACATATTTATAACATGTGGTGAGAGTACTATGGAAAGATTCTAAAATGAGAGAACCTCTTTGAACATTAAATTATAGCAGAACTCCTGTGTGTACTAAGATTCTAATAATCAACAAATAAAGGCTTTTACTAGCACGGCACATAATGAGAGCTACTGTGCAAGAGATAAAGGAGACAAATCTGGTAGTTTATCTCACTGGATTATATCATTTACTTAAATGGTAAATAAGTTTGTCCAAAGTAACGCTTGTAAAAGCTGTCATATAACTATTAAGCAGCAATTATGATCAATACGTTTTTAGAACAAATATGTCAGAATTTAGGTGGGATGAAACTGACACAGAATACAAGGTTGAAACAGATGCTTTTTATTAAGCCATGTTAAATAGTATTCCTTTAAATTAAATACAAATTCCTGGCTAGATTAGGAAGTGATACACGTTTCCAAAATGACAGATATACTCTATTTGTTTTGTATTTTTGCATTTCCAGACACGCACATTTTTTTCCTAACACATACTAATAGTGGACATTAGCTCAAATTAAATCATTAAATCAAAAGCCCCATGCAAATATGCGGACTGAAAGTCAGGACTCTTTCATTAAACAACATTCAGCAAAGAAAAGACTTTAAATTCTGGTGACAGTGTCCAATGTGCTAAAGGAAAAGGGACACTGCCAGAAACTCCCATCTTTGAGGGGAAAAAAATATAAATTTTGTTTTTGTATAAAATCCAGTATTTTACTTGAACTTGTTTTAATGTAATTACTTTGCTGTTGGTCATTTCTTTTGCTTGAAATTGACAAAATCTGTAGTCAGCCACAAATCCCAAAATCCCACTGACATACATGTACATGTAACATAAAATAAAGCCACCTCAAAGTCTTAAGTTCTAGATCTTTGGCTCTGAAGAAAAGTTAGTAATCAGCCCTCCCTCATCCAGAATATTTCCCCCCCTTTTCTTACCTATGGCATATCTAATAAAATGATGAAGCTCCCTCTAGTTCTGCAGAGGAGCTTAACTGGCCAATGATCCTCTACAGTTCCTTCCCATTTTCAAAAGCAATACTGAGAAAGAGTGAGAGCAGTATTTCCCTTACATAATAAGTGTTCTTGTTTTCATTCAGCAGTGTTCTCAATTCTACAACTTGAAAGGACACGGATAATATGTGAGAACATCTGCTATGAAATACAGAAAGTTAAATACTGCTTATTATCGTGCAGCGTACTAAAGACCCTTTTAATTATTTTCAACTTACACCTTATTTACCAAATTCTTGTTTGAAACCTTAGATTGTTTGACAACCCAGCCATGGATGTATTGAAACAACCCCCTCCACACGCACACACAAACACACCTCCATTCCACTTTTCCAATTGCTAAGTAAAAATAATGTAAAAAAGAATGACAGATAATACCATAGTCCCATATTAGAATCAAGATTTTAAGTACAGAGTGTCTCAGTTCAAAACCAGTTTATTTGTATATACTGGTTTTCCAGAAAACCAGTAATGCCAGTGGTAATTTGCTCACTGTATTTTCACCTACCATAATATTTACACATACCGTTTGTAATGGCTTGTATTGTTTAATCTCCACTGCATTTCAGCATTGGATACTATGGAATTACAGTTATTTAGCAGGCTATAAATAATGTAGTTGGCATGTGCAATTGATATTTAAAATGTCTTACGACAACTGTAAAAGGCTCATTACAGACTAGCAAATCATTTCTAACAAGCAAGTTCAACTGATAAATACCAAAGCAAACCTGCAGTCTATGCTGCAAGCATGTTTGTTTTATTTCAACGATACACATTTAATGCAGTGTGCAATGGACCATCCACACAGACTATAAATAAGAAAGAAAGTGAACTTCCAAAGTAATACCGCTATTGTGAAGTTTTCTAAAATAAAACTAAAAAAAAAAAAAAGGAATTCTGAGTAACAACAGCAAGAATAGCTTAGTTTCCCCTCCCCCCTTTATAAGCTAGTGTCCAATTTCGTCTTTTCTGAACAGCTGTATTATCCAACTTAAGTTGCTCTGCTAATTTCAGTCCCACAAGGACTAACTTGGAAGGCAAAAAAGTACTAGAAAAGATCAATTTGCTGGGAAAGATCAAATGAGAAAACTGTGGGGACAGCACCAGGTCAGAGTGTGAAGAACTAAGCAGACCTGTTCTTCATTAACTTAAGCTCTCTTGGGACGTCACACACTACCTGTCCATGGGCTTATTGAACCGCCTAACCCTTGTCTCTGTACCATTCTTCTGGGCCCAAGTGAATCATATCCTGCTGCTGACAAGTTAGCAGGGGACTGCGGCTGCAACATGAAAGTACTTTTCTTTCTTGTCTAAATCAGGCAGATTTCTGAAAAGACGACACAGCACTGACTCGTGACATGGCAAGATGAAATGAGAGGTCTGGGCTGGTCTTCGAGCTGTGCAGATAAAAGTAATCAAATGACACTCCTGGAATGCAAATTGGCATTCTTGACTGCAGCAATTGCACAACCATGAAACATCTCTGACAGCAAGCAAGATTAGGACAAAATGTTATGTAAAGCACTGAACTCAAAAACTCACTAGAAAATTCAAACTGTAACACTTACATTTTAATATAGCAATAGTCATCTCTCCTTTTGTCTGTTCCTTTACTTTGTTTAATGTGATCACACACCCGTCTTTCACAAATAGCTCAGTAATAAAAATGCAATGTGATTAAAGACATAGAGCTGCTCAGTTTTCTCCCCTAAAATGCCAGGGTGTTATATTTTTACAAAATAACGTACTAAGACAGGGGGTTTCTGTTATGTGTGTAAGATGTGTGCTTAAGGAACATGTTCACAATCCCAAGTCTTAAAAGGAGTTTCAAAATTTGCTCATAATAAATTAGTTTACAATTTACATTTAGAATTTTCTGCCTCTGGATCAGGTAAAGATGGATCATTTGAAATATGTAGTGAGTAAATTTTAAAATTCACGTGCTTTAGGAACTTAGAACATACATAGAGCTAGATGGTTCATTAATACTGGACAGCTTAAAATGAAACTAGTGTATCAGACAGCTCATATGCCCCATTAAATTTCAGATTAAAAATTCCTGCAATTTTTAAGGGCAAGGAAAGTTCCACATACTTTTACAGGAACTTGGTATTCTTGTGCAGATCTGCTGATCAGGCTTATTAAATATTACTGTCTGAAATGAACTCAGTAATTAAACTGCACACATTTGTACTCCAAAACTATGACAAAAACACTACCCCATTTTAAAATTCATGTATGGAGATGGGTTATAATACAGAGGGGAAATGGAAGATAATGAGAAATAAAATCCCACGTCCACTAAAACATATTTCAACTGCAATGCACGGCTAACATACAGGTTAAGAAAAGAAATATATAATATCCTGCTTTGATTTCTTACTTAAAAATAGCTTCAAACCATTTTAACTGTTGGACAGACACACACAAAAAAGGACACTCGTTGCCACTTTAATCCTGGGTACACCAGATTATTACATGATGTCTTTTGTGCATCAATTTTACAACAGCTTGACTCTAGGGTAAATGGGAACCATCATAAATCGCATGCTGCTTTCAAAACCACTTTAATTTCTGTCAGCGTTACTGTAACCACAGTCCTGGGCACATGCTGCTTTTTCCCCCTCCTTTTTTTTTATTTTTATTTTTTTTTTTATTGTTGCCTACATTTGACAGTTGCATCTCCTACACTCCAATTGTGGCTTTGATCACTGAAACAAGACATGTCATGTTAGGGAGAGAAGGGAAAAATACAAACCCTCCATTTCAAGCTCTCCCTTCGTTCACACAGACATACACTGTATCTATAGTTTGAGTGCTCTGTATACATACATACATGTATGTATTTACATACATACACACATACATATACACACATATACACGCACACGTGTGTATGCAGGCGTGCCCATATGTATATTCAAGGCACACAAGACAGATATATAACATTCCTGGAGTGAGATGACAAAAGCTGCCAGAAAGCAAGGCAGTAGTCAAACAGCGATACAAAATAACTACTGCACTGAGTATGGGCTGATTGAATATGGACTGTTCATCACTGAGGTCAGTCCACTTGTTAATACGAACAGTTATCATTATGCGTGTTCAGTTCAGTCATGGCTCTAAGCGTGCTTGTTCTTCGCAAGCTGCTTAACCTATCCTCACATCACAACCCAGACTAACGGACTTCAGTCAAATGAAGTCCTCAGTCATTTCGATTTTTAATTTCAAAATTAAGAAGTCGTGAAAGCCCAGACCCGGCTATTCAAAGGAGACGTGCATTTGCCCAGCACATGTAATAAAAGCAATAAAAACTTGCTCGAAGTTGTTTGGGGGGCGGGGGGGCTCCCCCCCTCCCTCTTACGGTTAGGGCATCAGCATAACTCTGCAAGTTCTGCTAACAATCGCTGATTGGAGAGGTGCAAACTGCAAGCACATGCACAACAAAAAGAAAAAGAGTTACGGAGGGAAGGTGGATTTACACGTCTGTCTCCCTGCCTCAGGCGTTGTTTCACACGCACACATACAGCTCCTTCCCCCGCTCTCAAAAGGTTACCTTTACATTGTGTGCGAACCCTACTCATTTCCGAGCAGAAGGTGGTGTCCAAAAAAGAGCAGACCACCACCGTATGCCCGATTCAACCCCGCTCCACCTTCACTCGCCCTCCCTCCACACGCACACACGTTTTTTTACACTGAGCCCCTCATCTTCAGTGGATGGGGGGAGGCGGTAAAAAGCATGTGGCCGTCCCATTTCAACCCCACAAACTCACTTAAAAGTTTAGCACAGCTTCTTAGTCATTCTTTCCCCCCCCC
>VXBH01002049.1:303507-318670 GCA_013400035.1 Rynchops niger | reverse complement strand
GGGGTGGGGGGGTTGTGGGGCAGGGCCGTTCGGCGCCCGCCCGCACCGCCCGCCTCAGGGCTCGGCCCGCCGCCCGGAACGGTCGCTCCAGCTGCGGCTTCGCCCCGGCCACCTTTCCGGCCTGCCCGGCCCTTCGGCGGGAGGAGAGGGGTGCCCGGGGACGTCCGTCCCGCTCTTTCTTGGCGCCTTACCCCTGCGAAATCTCGCCTCGCCTCCCCCCACCCATTTATGTTCCCGGTTTAAAGCGCGCTGCCGCATGTGGCCCGCTCAGGGCGCTGAGGGGGTGCCAGGTACCTCATGCTCGGCAAAAGGGAAGGTGACAGGAGGCTCTCATCCTCTGTCTACAGGTACCCATAGTCCAGCCCATCCGGCCATCCCTCGTGTCCTGCCTGTGAAGGCGCCGAGGGTCAAAAATTGTCTCCCTTCCTCAGGCTCTGTGTCAAATACCAGGCTGGGAGCGGATCTTAAAAAAATTGAACGTGAGGAGAATTTTTCAGGTGACCCGAAATACAAATATTAGGACGTTTTGTCTCCTGCTCCCTGTTGGTGTGACTGGACAGTTTGATGACCCAGCAGGCACTGAGAAGAATCGAGAGGAGACCAGTCAGGATAGAAAATAGATAGCTGCCTGGCATTTCTGATTTTTCCTGCATCTGCTATGGACTAAAACCACAGCAAACTCTTAATATAATGAACGGCATGTCCCTGTGAATTACCAAGTTTCCAGGCTTTTTACCAGATTTTGACGTCTTCCGTATTTGTGCATTTCCTGTGCCTCTTGGAAGAGGGAAGGGTGAGTGATCTCTATTAGTATCAAAAATCAGGTTTTCCAAAAAACTGACTGGATGTATCTCCATTGTGTTTTCTGCGTATTCGTCAGACCTTCATCAGGCATAATACGCATCACCTTGTGGACAGAATTTGCAGTGTCCACACTTCATCAGGATTAGTTTCGATCTTTGAACTGTAGAGAGCGTATTTTAGTCTCGGGCAACGATGCAAAAGCGTTTTACATTTTTTAGGACTTTGGGGTTTTTTGTACCTTGACCAACAGAGACTTTGAGTAATTTATTGTCATTCTAAAGAATTCACAGGACTAATTAAGCCATGTTTTCATGAGTTTTCTGTCGAAGGGGAGAGATACGAAAAAACTAGTTAATTATTTCAGAGTCACATTTTATTGTACATAAAGCCGCATTTGCCCTTTTGAACCAGTGGAGGGCCAAGAAGTTGCCAAAAAATTGTGTTCACACAGCCCCCTAGTGGTTAAAGCCTTGGCAACTTCATGTCTCCTCACATGAAGGAGGGAGAACTCAAACTAGCTTGATGCAGATTAAAAGTAAAGTGCTGCAACTTTATCTTGCAAAAGGCGTGGTCGCTTCCTAGAATAAAGATATTCGATGCCCATTGCAAGGCTAATCTTTACTATGCAGTTTCACAGAAGTGAATCAAAGACTGTAAGCAGTTACAGCTTTGTGAAGGAAAAGGCTTATAGTAGGTAGACAGCCATACAACTACATTTGAAAACAACTTTCCTTACTACTCTGGAAAAGTGAGATTTTTTTAAGCTGGGGCTCAGCATTAGAAGGAGGTATTCCTATGTGCACTAAACCAGTAGATTACAGTGATAATAACCAATATCACACACTAAAATTTTTCCCTAAGCTTTGATCTATCATTTCAAACAAAGAACCTGTCAAGTGTAACACAATCATTAATAGCTCCCAGTTACTTTATTTTTAAAGATTTTAAGTAGTTTTGTATGAAAACTAATAATACCTCATGGAGTCATTCCTTTGTTATCTTGCTTGATACTTAATTCAGCTTTTTTAAACCTTTTTTTTTTTTCCACCTGTCAATAAGCCAGTGGCTTTTGTATTGACAGTATATTACAGCCTCTTGAAAGCTGCTGAGGAGGTAAAATAGCTGGAGGCAAGTTGGCTGTTGGGAGTTCTGATTCTTGGGTTGACAGTGTGGGATTACAGGATAAACATTGTGGAATAAGACATTTCTGCTCAAAGGATCAGCAGCAAAATAGCTAACTGGTGACATTTGAATACACATCATTATTAGACTTCAGACTGAAGAAGCTCCAAGCTTTTCTGAAATTTTGCATCTTTCAGAATCACACTTTCAGGCACATACGGAATAGTGTTTTAAATTTGCATTGAGTTTTTGCTTTCAAATTTGCCTAATATGTGGTATATCCTGAGATAATCCTAAGAAGATAGGGCCCTTGTTGAAATACTGTACCATCCACCTGCGCAGAGGCTTTTGTTTCTTTATATTGCTGTAGTGACTGTGGTATCAGCACACGTCATAGATACTGCAGGAAATGGCATCAGATCTTTACTTGTTTACTTCAATTAACACCTCAAAAAGACAGGGTACAGAGTCAAGCTGTGTGATTTGTGGACATCATATGTAAGATTTCGGAGAGCAGGAGCAAAGCCTAAACTTCTTGCTTTTTAGACTAATGATATTTATTAGTGAAGGGAGGAGTGTCTCTAACAATTTCAGTCTCATCAACAGGAATATTTATCCTATACAGCAAATACTTTCTCACTGTAGTTTTCCTTCAAAACCAGTTATAACCACCATAAACAATTAGTGGTACTCATTGGTCTGAGATTGATTAGCGTGAACAAAGTTAGTTAGAAACATATTTTTCTTCACTTTATTTTGATTTTCCAGATTGGAGTACTGAGATGTTGCAAGTTTGAGATAGAGTCTGAGTAAGAACTGCAGCTTGAGAGGAATGCAAGTATAAGTCATCTAAATTGTGATGTCTCCAGAGTGTGGTGTTTCTCTACTGTCTTGATCTTCCTTCTCATGGAAGGAATTTATGGTTCACTTGAATCTTCTCCCCATTTTACAAATTTGGACCTGCAGTCCAGAGGATGTGTCCAGAGCAGAGGCGGGACATAAAGCACCAGTAGCCTACAGGGGCCTATAGCAGCAACATATCAAACTGAAATCCTCCATATTTTGATGGGTGACAAGGTGAGAAAGAACACTTCTAGAGAAAGGTATAATTGAAATGTACATGAAAAAACAGTTCACCAGTAGAAAGAATCTCCAACAGAGAAATTATGCCCAATCCCGCATATAAAACCTAATTTCTGTAATACACAATGAGTCAAGAGGAAAAGAATCTAATTCAGCATAAAGATAATCCATCAGCATTTTAGACCAATACTGTTATGAAGTCCTAATCTCGTTACTCATTTTATTCAGAAACATGGCTGTAGCATCCATATACGTACTCAACATTTATATTAAGTTCCCACGCTGAGTATTACTCTGCAATAGGTAGCATGCCTAGTATGACTTACACAAAAGGTAGGCTCCTACTTCCTATTAGAGATTTATCTTTGCCTTTTTAAATTTTTTTCTTTCTCTTCTTCTTAAACATTTTTATTTGAGTTTTATGTTAGTTAGTCAGATTCTGACATTTTGGGAGAACTTCAACCGTCTTCAAGAATTAGGAAATAATATCTGGGCATTTATTATAAAAAAGGGTCTAATGCTTTCCCTGGCAAACTAAAATTTCCTGGTGTTCTAGAGGAAGAGTGTGAAATTTGATGTGGTGTAGGCAGGGCATCAAGGATGCTACTTCTGAAGGAGTTCACCTAAACTTAGCTATGGGCTACAGGGACCTGAGCCAAGAAGTGAAAAACTAGTGACCAATTTTGTTTAAAGTGATTGCCGGGGATTACACAGGACTTAAGAGACAGGGGTAGAATCAAATTCTCCAGGGTGGGATTTAACTGCTTCACCTGCTTTAACCGTAGGTCTGTCTTTCTGTTTCTGTCTCATTCATCACACACCTTAAAAGTTCAGCAGTAGATTAAGCAGCAGTCTTAACAAAGAAGCTTCATTCATTATACAGACACTCATTTTCATTTAGAGAACATCACCCATTCTGTGTACTTGATACAGACAGGTCTTGCAGGGAGAAGACAGTACCTGCTCATATAATTTCAGACACCATGCACTCATCACATGAAAGGGCTGAATTAATGTTGTATAGACACTCATAAGGAAAATATTTCTTAACTTCTGAACATGTAACTTTCTAACCCCTGTTAACCAACTGACAAAATTCACTGTAAAGTTCATGGAAGTATGTCAAATAATAATACAGATACTTTAGTGTTCTAAGTCAAAAAGCATTTTTGTCATTCATGAAGTGAATTTAAGAGCAGCTAATTACGTTTCCTTTGCCTCTTGCACTAAAATTCTGAAGGTGATTTGAAGTCTTTCCAGCACTTAAGTATGGCTAGATCCTCCCAGTCATAACGGTGTTTTTTCGAGATGAAAAAAGCTTTTCTGCAGCATATCCATCTTTTTTCTTTTTGTACCATATCCTCTGTACCCAGTCTTTTCTAACTCTCTTTTAAAGGTTGCTACCACACAGTTTGATTTATCCTAAACTTTCCCAAATGCATTAGCAGATGTTCTTAAAGACAAACGTGCTTCCAGTACTTTATGAGCTCAGCTGAAAGAGTATATATTAAAAGCAATAGATATAGATGTTACTTTGTAGTTCTGCAACAGCTTTTGTAAGGGACATTAGAAGGTTTTAGACATGAACGAAGAAAAAAAAAACCTGTTCAGCCCACTTTAGAGATGAAGAGAAAAAGGTACAGTAAGTTTCAGCAAGTTCCTTAAAGTAGTAAAGAAAGTAAAAATACTTATTTTGGATCTATTTGCTAGTTCTGTGGTCATCTTTTCTCCAATAAGAATACACACATTTATATTTAAGAGCTCTCTAGTTTGAAGTTTCTTTCTCTGTTGTCACTTCCAATCTCTGTCCATCAAAATTGTTTTCTGTAGCTTGGTAATTGCTAGTCAGAGACCACACGTGGTGTTCTATATGCGTTCTGGAATATGTCTCAGCTTATCTCATATAACACTTGAGGGTATTTTTCCCAAGTGAATCTCAATGTTTTTCAGTTCTCTTAGTGTTTTACCATTTGTTTTCCTTTTATTACTCCAGTCAAAAGTGATTGCCTTGGAGAGTTAGTTATAAGCATGACGGGAAAGTCTCTCTTTTTTCTTACACAGTTTAACTGCTTTAGTCTTGAACTTTAATTGTTGATGGGATGTTACTTCTTTTATCCTGCTATCTTACAGTAACCATTTTTGCACTTAACTTGCTTTCATAAATGACCCTTAACAAATAAAATGCCCCAGTCACAGCTAATAGTGATTGGTGGCTCAGTATCTTAAAAGCAACAAAAATGTCAAATGTAATATTGGAAGGCAAGTCACAAAAACTGTCATGTCCAGTCTTGAAAGATTACTGCTAAGATTTCCCTACTTTTAGCAGAACAATTTTTCTGCTATTTACACCTTGCTTAAATGGAGACTTAAAATGGATGTGGCAACCTAAGGTGAATTCACTACAGAACATTAAAGCAAGCTTTAAGTAAAGTGGCATAATGATTCCTTAAGCATCGTAAGAACTTTGTTCCTCTTTTATTTCTTCTATAATTGCTTCAAATATTAAAATACAGTTTGATTTTCATGTCAAGAGAAATAAAAAAAAGGCAGAAGAATTGACAGCTTCATCCTTGCCTTCTTCCCAAAGACCCACTTTTAGGTTTTGACCTCTCCTAGCAGAGGATTCAGCTACTCTTAACAGCTACTTAATAGGGCTTGTTTGAACTTGAGCTTGGTTCTAAGACTCACTTCCAAAGATCTAGTTAGAATGCCAGGTACTCTGGCTGCTCTTGAGTACAACTACTTTGTTGAGGACATCTGCTAGACTTCTTTTCTTTTGCACATTGAGGCCAGGTGCAATTGCAAAAAGAAAGTGTAGACTTTGCTATAGGCGTTGCTTAAAATCTGAGGAACCTGGAGAAACTAGGAAATGAAAATATTGTGTCCAGAAACTACTTAGCTTTTTAAAGTACTTTTTCATCCATGCACTTCTACTACTGGGTCACAAGCCAAATGCTGTTTGGAATTGACAGTGCTATCCAGATAGAACTCTGAATTTAATTTCTGTCCTTTGGCTGCCCCACTTTCAGTTAGTTTGATTTTACATCCAAAGGGTTTGTCTTGGACCTTGGACCAATTTCTTCAAGTTTGTGGATGACCTAGTTGTATTTTCTGAATTAAAAATACAAAGTTGACCCCACCTGTATACATGCATATATATATATAAAATGAATAAAAGGAATTTATTCCATGTGTATACCAATGGACAACGAGAGTAAGGGAAATAGTGAACTGTTGGCTAAATGGTTCTTTTTAAAACCTCAAAATGTTTTAGAGTAAATTCAAAATTCAAATGCGAATCTTCCAGCATTCGTAACTCTTCTAATTCATGAGTCTCAATTATGCAGGACAGGAGAGTCTTTCATTATATTTTATTTCAATGATAGAAAAAATTGACTTTATACTATGAAAACTAGTTTACAAATATGCTTAGAGAGACTTTCCATAATCCACCCTACCAGTACTGTGAATGAATACCTTTCTCAGAGCAGAGCTACATGTGAGGTGGACAGGACAATGGCTTTAAAGAAGAGACAAAGGAAGTTACACTTGAAGGAGTGCAAGAAACTCTTTGTGAAATACTCTCCCAGAAAGGCAGGCTATTCTTAGAATATGGCATTAAGTCTGTAGCAACTGAGATTCTCTGTGTGAAATCATGCCATTTATGGTGAGCATTTTAATGTGACCCTCTATTTCTGATTTCTTAGGTGCATCGGAAAGGCTGCCATATGCACGTATCCTCTGCCCTATGACTGCGGCAAAGGAAAACACCATGTGCAAGCAAAAGACCTATTTATGTTTGATACATATAAGTAAAAAAAGTAGCACTCTGATTGCCTTTGTGATCTGGACACCACAATTTCAAACGTTTTAGTACTCAGAAGCATCAAAACAATTGTAACAGTTGCTGCAAAAAAATAGAAGCCATATAATAACACACACCCCGCCCTGAACCCACCACACTCCACACAGCCCCACCCCACCCCTGATCTTGCGCTGAGAAACAGCTTTAAAACCTGTCCCAGTCCAAAGTGGCAACATCTCTCCACAGATCACTGTGATGAGGTCAAGTTTCTTCTGCCTGACCAATTAGTTGGTATTGCACAGGGATATACTGCCAATTAGTGGGTATTGCACTGGCAGCAAACTAAATTTATTACTACTAAAGAAGAAATGGCAAAAGCTGTGAGATAAGAACTTTGACAACTGTTACACAATCAAGATCTCAGTAGCAGTTATTTGGCATCTTCAATTCAGTGACATGACTAGCAACTGAAATATTTGAGCTTAAAATACCAGCTTTACAACTCCATAGCCTGTAACTGAATAATCACAGAATTAGCTGAATCTTCAGATACATATGCCTAGCAGCTACAGTCTTGCGGGTTTTGGTGGTGTGGAAAGTACATGAATCCAAGCTTTATTGTCAGTGCCTCCCATAACATTATTGCTATTTCCTGTTTCAGTCTTTAATAATATAGGACAGGTTAGAGTTTCAATATGTTTTCTTCTCTTTTTTTTTTTTTTTTTTTTGCCTTGAAAGTTTAAAGAATGGTTGAAATACAGTCCAAGTCACATTTTTAAAAGGAAGCTGGATAGTTACTGTGTGCATTCTTCTAGCTCATTTCACATATTTCTCTTAAAAGACAAAAAGTACTTACTTGTAACCTCTTCAGCTTTTTTGTATTCTTATTCCTTTACAAACCGAATGCGCGCACACACACACACACACACGCACAAGCAAGCATGTCTTAGTGCTCTGTAAAAGGTGTTGATAGAATAGAAATCATTACTTAAAAATGGGAGCTAAAATAAATTCTGTATCTGACAGGAAGGATGACTTTTAATTGTAGTGCCACATTTATGCAGAGGAAAGACGCAAACATCTGGTCCTCCATGTATAGTTTTAGGAGGCATTTATTCAGGAAATCTGTTGTAGAAGCATACCAATGGATAAATTTTTCCAGACTCCAGAAGAACATGCTCTTCATCAGGAGCGCAACTAGCTTAGAATATCTCATTTAGTAACAGACAGGCATCAAAACAAATTCATAATGAGCTACTTCTAGCTCTCATAATACTTCACTCTCTATTTGCCTTATTGAAAAAAATTTTACTCACCTCCAGCTTTTAAAGTACTTTATTGTATTATTGTAAAGGCTAGGCCAATTACTTGGTTCTAAATTTAATCACTGATACCAGGAAAAATAAATCTGTCAATATAAAGTATCAGCAGGTTACTGGTATTGTGCCTTTTAGATGAAAAGTAGGCATTGTGATGGTGAGCAGGATACACAAACCATTCAGTATCAGCACTGTATATGATGAAGAGAGGTATGTTACTTCATTTTAAACTGGATCTGTGAGGTCTGTATGTCACCTTGAATTAATGGAACTGCAGAGTTTTGGATCCGGATGAAATCTCAGCACTTCTATCTGTATTGAGACAAGATTTGTATGTGTAGAACATCTCTAAGAGATAATAGTCCAGAACTTTCTAAAAAATCCACTTATGGAGGGTATAGTGTGGAGTATGTGTGTGTGTGTGTGTGTATATATATATATATATGTATGTATACTCCAGTACTTCACTGCCTTTAATGGTAGATTTTCCTAATAGCTAAACAAAATATTTTTTCCCTATAAATAAACTGATTCCTTCCTGTCCTATTCTAGACAGACCTCATAGCAGACTTTTGAACACTGGGAAACTTTCATCATGTCCTTTTCAGACTTCCACCTTCACATAGATGAAACAATGCCTTTTCCTTCAAGGATTCCTCACAGGTTGTATTTCTGAAAATTATTAGCACTCTTGTTGCTTTTCCCTGAGTACTGCTCAATTTACTATACATGTTAGCAAGTTCACTGCACTGATTTGCAAATAGTTCTCTAGCTGAAGCTTCACATGATCCATAGACAATAGAGTAATTACCTCATGTATTTTACATACAGTGATTTTGTACAATGATTAAAATGGCATTTGCCTTTTAATACCATGCTGATCTAGTCAGTTTATGTTCCTTAAATGTAACTTAATCTCCACAACTGTATTGCCGTGATCCACAATACCCAAGATGATAGTCTTTTTTATTCTTACCTTACTGTGTTGTTGTTTATCAGTTTTAAACAATTCCTTCTTATCTGCCTGCAGTTTATCAAGACCATATAAAATATGCTTCACTCTGTCACCAAAGTTGTTACTAAAATTATGATCAACTTGTAATTGACAAAATTCCTCTGTTCCAATAAGTCATGCATTTCAAGACACAGACGAGACAAGTAGTTGTGACTCTGCTGGTACAAAGATTGACAGTTCAGTTAGTTACAAAAACAGTACAGATATTATCTAGTGGGACAGAAACCAAGCTAATAAATGCTTTTACATTATTCTAAACCCCCATTGTAGATAGCCTGGTGGCTTTGTGCAGAATTAGCTTGTATCCTGAAAAGCTTATCCATTCAGGTTTGACTACAGCCTTGCCAATAAAGTACAGTGGAGTTACATTGACAAACCAGTGAAGATCCGTGCCACCTTCTCTGAAAACTACTTTCTAAGACCTACCCAGGATAATAATTTTTGAGGATGCTAAGCTCCATTTGGCTTGACATAGAGCTGTACATTTACTTAACATTGGTAGAAACACTTAACATCAGTAAAAACTAGATCAACCATAACGATATATTCTCAAGTTTGAATACTGTATTTCAGATTTCTTGCTATTTCGTGCATGGCCCTCTTCTTTGTAAAATCACCCTCAGAACAGCAACAGTTCAGCATTCGCCTGCTGTGTATCTTCAGAGATTCTTGGATGAAAGATGTTATATAGACACAAACATAGCTGTCTGTTTGGTCAAGTACGCAAAAGCAGGGAATCAAATTGAAGTCTTTTGCACTGTCTTGCAGACCACTAACCACAGTAAAGATATTTGGCTGGCCCAGAACTAACATGTGATACTTAAGTCATATCCAGACTGGGGATTTCTTAAATCACTGTATTCTCAGGAAGAAATAATTTTTGGACTGAGGGCAGGATGATTGTTTTGTCTTCTTGTAAATCTTTTCAGATACTAGTTGTGATTACACTAGGAAATAAGAGATCTCTCCAGTGTGATATTCACTAAATGAATCACTCAGATCATGGCTAAAATTAGAAATCTTTGAAACTTATAGGACTGTCTGTTCAGAGCAGAAAAGTATTTGTTTGCAGAAATGTGTTTATGTAAGGAACAAGAATCAAGTCAAACAGTGGAATTAGACAGCTTTCAGATAAAGGCTGCCCAAAGATACATAGCACTTGCAAAGTTGCAAAGCCTTTTGGTGTATTAGAAGAAATTAGTTTGTCTTATGCAGACAGTACTACGCATCTGAATTTGACTTTTAAAAATTGTTCCATATTTAAAATTGGTTACAGTAGTCTTTATTAGTACAGACTCTCAAGAATGAAAGCTTTCAAGCCATGCAGGAAACGCAAACAAACGCCACACAAAGGAAAGTTTGGATCTGTGAATTAGATCTGATAGGTTGAGAATAATTTCACCCTATGCTTTAATGCATAACTCAGGCACAATTTAACAAGGAATGGGTATACTTCATCCCCTCTTGGTAATTTGCGTTCATGTTCGTGTGTCTTGTGAGCTTCCCTCAATCATTTGTCATTAAAATCAGTTCTACTGGCAGTCAGGTCTCCATGCTGAGAGCTAGGAAGGAAAATAGTTATGATTAAAGAGACATACAGCTGCTATTACTAACCCTGAATAGTTTATTTTGGACACCCTAGAATATAACTTTCTTTTCTTTTTTTCCCACTTTTGGGTAAAAGCTTGGGTGTGTGCTTGAAAAAACAGGTGTCCAACGAGGGTGGAGAATACCCATTTGTTATTTGATTCTGCTGTTTAGGCAGTGTAGCATATTTGAGATAAACAGCAACATTGAAAACAACATGGTTGTTATCATTAATTACTTAAGAAAAATAGATATATTTACTTTGATTTCTACAAACTTAGGACTCTTTTAGTGAGAGGGGCCACAATCAAATTCAGTCTGAGCCCTTTCCTATAGCTTAAAAAAATTTCAGACTCTACATATTTTTATCTTATTTTTTGTGGTACATTAAAATAAATTCTGTACTTGCTTTCCCTTATTAACATCAGTGGAAGGGCAAATAAGTGGAAGCAGGTCATATTCAAAATTCTGTTGAATGCATGAAGTGAACAAAAGTAACTGCTTTCAGTTCTTTTAGAAGGAACTAGTAGTCCATCTCAGGAAGTAGTTAACTACTTGTCAAACGCTTCAGAGAAGTTTGTGTTGATATTGTTTAATAATGCAGTTTACATACCCTTAGCAGATCATCCACGTACGAAAAGTGTATTGGTGTTTAATTATAAGCAACTATTTTAAGAACACCTGTTGACACCAATTATTCAATCCTTAGTAACACTGACAGCTGCACTTCTAGACAGGCTACCTGATTCAGGCACTTATTTTCATCCTACTGCAGAATTTCTTCTGTGAGTACTCAGAATTGCGTGTCCCAATGTATTTTGCCTTCAATACTGATCTTAAACTTCCAAGTTACTTATTTAACTAAATGCTTCCTCTCCTTGTTCTGGTTTTGCCATTTTCTCATGTTATCATTGGCTGCTTCTTCTCTAGTCACCATAAACAGCTGTATTCTCAAACTCTCTCCACTTCTTCCTCTGCTGTCCATGTTAGATAGTATAATCTCCAAAGACTAGTAACATTCAACTAGTAACTAGCAACAACTTCTCTTTTAACCCTCAAGACACCTATCTTTCACTCTCTCCCCTTCCATCCTGAGACAGAATTTCTTCCATGAATTAAAAATAACGAAAAAGATTGAGTATTTAGATGAAACAAAATTGACATGGAAATATATAAATTACTCCACTCATTTTCCACATAAAATAATTTATACAACATATGTCACATTAGTAAATATAATTCTTACTTTGGAGTGCCTTTTAGTAGTAGCAAGCATGTCTTCTGGATCAAAGATGCTGTGATCTTAACATATATTATAAATTCTTTGTATCAACAGAAGTACTTTTTCAAGATTGCACTTATTTTTACATATTAACGAAGATGCTATTCACAACCAGGGGTACATACCAGATCTGTAAATACTAGAAGCAGTTACTCTAGAGGAGCAATATCTCATGGGGCACCCCAGGGATCCTTGGGAAAATTGGGTTCAATTTTGTTTTCCTTCTTAGATTATCTTAAAGGTCTCTTCCAACTGTAACTATTCTATGATTCTACAATTATTCTTTTTTGTGTGACCTCAGCCAAATTACAGGCTCTTTGTTGTTCAATTCCTCCTGTGTAAAATGGATGTTACAAGAAGTTTCCAACTTACCGGAGTAGAGAGATGTACTCTCAGCTATGAGATGAAGACAGTGGTCATTAAATATACTACACTGCAATAATGCAGCTTTTGACAAAAAGAAAATTTTTTCATCGATACAGGAGATCAAGCTGTCTTGGAACTGTGGAATTTTGTGCATATCTTACAAATTTCTGCTACAAATACTATTTCTGCTACAAATACAAGGTGAATTTCCTGACTTTGTTGCATCTAGTGTAAACATACGGCAGGGTAGATTTTTATAAAAGCATAGAAATATTCCAAAGCACTCCGGTATATGCATTTCTGCCACCAGGAAGAGGCTGAGAGGGAAAATAGACGATAGATACAAATTACATTGCTGAGACACTGCTGACATACAATTGTGAGAAGAGTAACGAAAAAGCTCACTGTACAGAATCCATTTAATAACTTGTAGCAAAGGCAGGCAAATGGAGATTATGATGCAAGGCAACCTAATAATGTTTGTGAAGTCCCCTGTTAAATGAAAGGAAAAAATTGAACATGTAGAACAGATAAAGAAGTATAAGAGCTTGCATATAAAATAAAGAGGAATGGACAACAGAGTTGGATACATAGTCTCTCTCGCTTACCCCTAACTTTCAATTTTTATGTCATTTTAGCATCTTGCAAAAATGGTATCTGATCACTTTATTTCTACTGTAGTAAATCAATCCTTTTCCACAATAAAATTTACACCTATGTTTTCTTTCCTGATTTGAGGCATATATTCAATTATTTTTCAAATATTTTACAGTTTTTTTACAGTATTTCTTGTTTTCACTTCTGCCCTCAAACACCTTTCTTCCATTTGCTTCCAAGCCAATCTTTGATGCTTTTAAATTTCATTTTCATTTAGTTCTGTATGTTGAAGAAATATTTCCCTTAAGATTTTAACACTGTCAAAAATTATACTAAATACAACATAGCTACTAGTGAAAAGAGACAAATTATTTTTCTTTGGAGAACTAACATGCACAATGCTACGAGTTGCATCATGTAGTAAAATGTGTATGCTTTTTGTCCTTCCCTAAAAAAAGTGCTCCTAAAAATATTCAAATGCAATGAGCAAATTGTATGCCTTTCTAACATTTGGGAGCAAAAAAGGCTCCTGGTCAATTTATTATCTACTTTAGGTCTATTTACTTTATATTATTTCAGAATATGACCAGCAATGAAAAGGCATCAACACTGAAAGTTTCGTAATAAAACTCCTGCATCACTACAGGACTTGCTTCCTTCCTTTATGAAAGCAAGTCATTCATACAGTACTCTTAAGAAGAAGCCAGCTATGTAGTAGGCAGTACCAATTCACCAAGGTGGCAGAAGAATTTGGATATAAAAGCATTCAGTCTCGGGAAGGGGAGAATCTGCAGAGCAACAGATTACAAGTGGTCAGAAAGAGAAGCATTGATAGAATCCAACAAAGCCGAAGCAAAGAAAGTGACAAATCTCAAAGAGAATGAAGAAGAGAAAAGTGTCCCTTCAGGAAGACGTCAGGTATTGTCATGGGACAAGGAAGGGCAGTACTCACAGAGAAGACAGCAAGAGGCATTTACTTAACTGCTGAGAGAGACTAATACTGTCAGAAAAAAAGATCGTGTTAGGGTCAGCTGTGGGGTCACTGATTATGGGAAAAAAGATATTTAGAGGAAAAAACACATGGAAGAACATTTAGACTATTAAAAAGCTTAGAAACTTTTAGACTGTTATTCAAAGAAACTGCGACCACAGAAGCTGTGCATTTACTAAATATCAGAGTGGAAAATAGCATAAGGAGGCCACAAACATAAATAAGTTATGACCAGAGCACCACCTCAGAACAAGCTCAGGCCTGCAGAAATAATCCGAGAGCCCGAGGAGATTCAGCTTCAGAGGGAACCCTAGATGCTAGGTATAGAAGCCATGGGATTTGTTCTGTATTCTTTTGGAATGCCTATGTACTCATGTAGGGCATGAGTCAAAAATACTTATTTTACGACAGGTCTTTCCATCTCTTTTGAGGCTGGAAAGTATTATCCTAATTTAATAGATTATTTAGTTAGTAGAAATCTAATAAATGTCAATGCAACGTTACAAGAGACAAAGCTGCAAAGAAATAAAGTATCAGGCTTTTACTACTCAAGGTAGTGCTGATTGTACTCTTCATGAAGTAGGTTCTTATTGACTGCTAAGTCCTTGGTCTGTAAGGCCTAGTGTTAATAAATAAACCTCTGACCTCCAGTTAAGCTTTATTCTTCTTTCTCTCCCTGTCCTGAAAATACTTTTTTCATTGTAGATTGATTAGTCTCTAGTCACAATAAGTGGTAAGAAAATGGAAACGAGTTTCTCTCAGGTTTTCTGAGAGGTGGTACCTCTCAGAGAGGAGAGAGGTTCAAGGTTTTCTGGGAGTGGTAAAAGATGTTCTGACTATGAACATCTGTAACTGTGGCCAACAGTTCAGCTACTCCATAGTTGCTGTAATCAGCATGTCTTTCCGCACTTTTCAGCAATATTGCACTAATTTTTGATTCCAGAAGTTAAAGTCTGTCAGTATAGAAGAGCAGATTCTTCAGTTTTGGTGAGGAAAAGTGAGCTTAGTGAGAATGGGGCAAAGTGATATTCAGTCACCTTATGTGGGAGGAGAAGACAAGGCAAACAGTGATGATGACAGAAAAAGCATGTTTGGCAGAAGTCTGCACCATTGACATGGGGCCAACTGCAAAAATATATACTTGAGCTTAAGAAGAAAAGATTGGACAGTAAAATGTCTTTTGTTCCTGTGA
>VXBH01002049.1:239479-300336 GCA_013400035.1 Rynchops niger | reverse complement strand
TTTTTTTCATGACTGGTTTCAGTTGACTTAGCCAGTATTGGATCTTTTCACTATGGTGCCATCACCTCATTTAATTTTCTCAATGGGAGAAATTCTGATCCTGAAAAAGCTGCTGCAATCAGAATTTCCCCAGCAGACTCTTTTTGATTCTTATATTTTCTTGAACATCACATGCTTTTCCTAGTGAATTGTAGTAATTTACTTAGAGAAACATTATTTGCTAAATAATGAACATTTTAAGGATTAATTCTTTTCAGAGAGGTTAACAATATATAGCAATTCTGTGGAATTCTCTTTTCTTTAGCTTCAGTCTGATGTTTATTCTACTGAGCATAAAATGTTAGGCAAGTTTTTTTCAATGAGGTGCCTGTGGGAATTTTAAGTGCATTATTTCACTAAGCAAAGTGAATGAAATGTATTATCTATCTGTATACTCTTTCTATCTCAAAACATTAGTTTTCATTTAATTTTTGGATCTTGTTTTGATAGATTGCTGCCAAAGGATTTGTGTACAGTCTTTCCTAAGATCTACCCCATATGTCATTATGTTCATGTTTCTGTGCTGCCACACAAGTTGTCAAAGACGCCACATTTTTTTCCTTTTCTTCCTATCTGACACATCACTGGCATTTGTTTCTAGTTCTGGGTTTTTTTTTAATGTTTGAAATTATATGGATTATATGTCTTTTTAAAGCTACTTTAGCATGCATTCCTCACTTGAATGATATTCTGCAGTAGTTTTTACCCCTTCTGTAGCAAAAGTAGAAGAAATGTAAACGTCACTTTCTGACCTCATGTCAAGAGCTTGTGGGTTTCTTTTGTCTTGTTCCTTTAGAAATATTTTAGTTATCTGTTTAGGATTAGATAATTCTTGCCTCAATTAGGGACACATCAACAGTAATATTCTTGCTTTGTAGCTTAGAAATATTCAGTCTGTAGCCTGAACTGTCTGCTGTTGAGCTAAGAAAGTGTTGTATGCTTTAGGTGCTGCATAGGCACGATGTGCACAGCCTTGAGATATACCCCTGTACAAACTCCACCTTGTGCAAAATGCTAAAATCAGCATTCTTACTACTGCTTTGGTCTCACACAACATTGCTTAAATAGTTGTATGGGCAACACATTCAGTTTTACTGTTCTTCCAAGAATACATTTTGACTTGCAAAACAATACTGCAAAACAACATCCACTTTCTGGGTCTGTTGTCTGACCGTGTACCTGCTGTTCACCTCCTGAGGTCTTACACTGCTGACCTATGGCCTGACAACTCAAATTTATTTGAAGCCCTTTTATATATCTCTTTCAGCTGCTACACTGCTCAAAGATGGGACCGAGTGTTGTCTATGGAGGGACAAGGTGTATCACATACTTCAGGTTATAGCTCAGATCTCAAACCTCACTGGTTCCCTTTGGCTTAAGCTGATTAACGGAGCTCTGCCATTAACATCTGTGAAATGTCTTGGCAGACCCATCTAAAAGGTGGTAAGTGCAAAGTGTATTGTATAAACAAGTTAACTGTATCAGAGTTATTTTTCTCTGTGAACAAACATTGGTTTTTAATTGTTATTTTTAATGGATCAGAGTAAAATATTGTTCTGTTTTATTTGATCTCTGTCCCCTGGTGGGCTTTCTTTTTTAATTTCTTTCCAACAGTGTGACATTTTCCTCTTTAGACTTTTAATTATGCCTCCAAGGACCTCCTGTATTAGCAATGGTGGTGGCAGTTTACCATTCTCAGAGCTAACCCAGCTAGTTACTCCCACACTGTAGCAAGTTTTACAAAGATGATTGCTCTATATTTTTAAACTCCAGTAGGGTTTGCAGGTTTATTTGAATAATGAAATGGGTGAAATGGCCAAAGCATTCTTATATCTGGCTACAGAAGAAACTGCCACACTTATGGATATATTATCATGGTCTGTTTGGGTCATGGATCAGAGCTGAACATGGAAATTCAGACCAGTTATTTCACAGTAAGACTGCTGATGGTCCCCATGAGGTGATCTGATCACATCCCTCTGTTTTTTGAACCTCTGCAATAGTACTTGAATAGCTCTTAAAATCTGACAATTTAAATATCCCTTTTCTTCCTCTTTAGGATTATTATATATAATGCTGCATTAACTACACTGTATCTTCCTGCTTTCCATTAATTCTATCACTCTCTTTTATTGCATCTCTAGATGTCTCTCCATGCTACTATAAGAAAAAAAAATACAAGTTGTGCATCTTTCTTTTAATGCAAAAATACTTCCCAAAAACCTATTTCCCCTGGAAGTCCAGACAGAAGTCAGACATTCCTCAGCACTGCCACAAAGCATATTTGTAAGAGGATTATAGTAAAGGTGGTGTTAGTTATACAACATCAAAAAAATCAGAATTAAATAGAGACTCTAAGAAGATAGCCTTAAGAACCTGCAAGTAACCGTATTATCTCACTATTAAAACATGTCCTTATTTTCTTATTTCCCCAGTTCTTCTTACCTCCCCCTCATAATCAGAACATCAGGTCTAATACAGGGTAGTTTTTATGGAATTTGAGGCTGGTACTGGCGTTTCAAGGCATTACAAATAATATGCTGTACACATGTACAAACACACAGACTTAGCGAAGTTACTTTTATTTATAAGTCGCATCTGGAATGCTTTTTTTAAAAAAAAGTTCGTTCTGAACAAACTGTGAAAACAAGGGTAGTCCAGCCCAAGACAAACAGTTATTATGCCCATATAGTTGCGGTGAAAGAGAAGACCCCCCTCTTCTGGCATGAGTTGGAGTAGCTCTCAGCAGAAGACTCGTTAAAATATGTTCAAAACCATGTTTTGGTCACAAATAGGAATACATCTAGGAATAATATCTGTATAACAAGTATTTCTTCCTCTATCATGTCCTCTGAAGTTTTCTCACTCCATGCTTACATACAAAACTTAGTCCTCCACACCAGCTCTCTGAACGTGTAGTTAAAATGTTCTATCTTCTTTGCCGGAGATCGAACGGAGTGTGTCACAGTCAGATTCTATTTACATAGTTGTTTTCTGGTTCGGGACAAAACATATGAAGAACTCTCTACTCCAAGCACAGAGTGGACAAAGCACTGATATTAAAAATATGCCCTGCAGTCTTGATGACTGTAGAAGGAAAAGCTTTTCGACAGACAAATTCTCTTTGTTCAGGCAATATTATTTGCTGCATTCTTCCCTGAAGGTGACCAGCAATTCCAGCTGGTGAGAAAAGACTGTTGCTAAAGATGTTCAGAAATCCTTCTGTATCCAGCATTTCAATTGTTCCTGTAAATACAATGTTTTCTCTATCATAAATACGGCAGTGAAAATTCTGTCCCAATCAGACTTCAAAACAGAAAACCATGTGTGAATTTATCATTATATCCCTTGTTGTCAGAAATAAAGATAAGGCATTTCTAATGTTTCCTTTTGTTTGTTTTTACATTTTGTATTACCTTTTATTTTTACCAGCCTTTACAGTTCCTGAGTTAATGGCAGATAGATGGAATTCTTCCCTATTAGATCATATATTTCACTCTTTGTAAATGCAAGATAGACTAGCTTTTCCTACACCCTAATGGTTAAGAAAAAAGTAAAGCAGTGACAGGCATTCACATTCCTCCTATCTTGCCAAAGGAGCAACTGTTTTGCTTTGGTTTTAAAAATTTAAGTCATAGATGGAGAGAGATGTAGTGCTGTTTAGTGTAATTCATCTGTAAGGGGGTATATTCCCTCAAAATGGAAGGAGTTTTAAAGACCAGCACTGTATGCCTTCTACTGCATAGAAAGGAGACCAGCCTCCTTTCTATGCAGTAGTACACAAAATAATACATTTCTTTCCAACACACAGACGAGGTATAAACTTAAGCATTGGTACTCTGGTAAATGCTAGAAACAGATTGGGAGCCATTATGATAGATACTGACCTGGTATGGCAATTTATCTTAGAAGAACAGAAAAGCTCTTAGTTTTCAGTAATTCTCTTCTGTATTTCAAGCATATTGCTCATCACTTTAATATATTTTATACTTTTTAATTCCAGATTACCATGTGAAACCTAAGTAAAATGAAATTACAGGTTTTCATTTTTGTTCTCAGTGTTTTTACTTTTTTTATTTCTATTATTCATGTCTAAATATTAAATAATCTTTGTTTAACTTTTTGTATGTGAAAACAAAGTATGGAAAATATAATAAAATCATCTTTGTGACATTTCCCTAGACTTTTCCTCACAACTTGCTCAGATTGTGCAGTACAGTTTTGCTTTGTAAATGTGTTTTATAATAGGAGCAGTTTTCAACTACAGCTACGAAACAGGAGTTTGCTCTGGAGTTGCTATACTAATGGGTAAGAAGAGGCCTTCCTTTTCTTCTGAATACTTTTGCATTTGGAGACTGTTACTGAATTTATCCACTATGATCCAAATAAACTGTTTATGAACCACCTAGAATGATGAGATCAGACTTTCAGAGTCACAAAATCACAGAATCATTTAGGCAGAATATATGGCTGGGCCATCAACAGTCCCTCTGGTCTTCAGTTAGGATCATTTAACAGTTGCTGTTGAACTACATTAAAATCTAGGGAGTCACGATTTTCTGGGGGGTGGAAGGTTCCTTGGTATAGAATGGTAAGCTAGGGAAGAAGTCAGCTATGTATTTCTAATTATTTCAAAGCATGCTTTAGTTAAGAAGAATCTTTGCCCCGGGGAAGCCTGTGAAGGACAGACATAGAGTGTGAAGTCTAAGAAAGTTGATATATTGCATTAATTATGATTCTATTATAAAAATCTAACTGGGAGAAAAGAACCTTGATCAGCAAAAATCTTAAAACTGATTAGTTGTTAGAGAATAGCAGATTAGTGATTTGTTGTTTCTATGGTTTATGCATCTTCTTGAGTGTTTATATGAAAAAACATACTGTATTTTTAGCTGCAATATTTAGTGAACCGTTTCTCAAACCTTTTAAAAGCCATTATGAATGTTTATAATGACTTTCTACTTCCTTATCTACTGGTAGGTCAGTTCTTCTCCATTTCTCAATGAAATGTCATGCTGGAAGCTGTTTGTGAGCAGTTGTCAGCAGGTGGGTTACAGAGGGAGAAAAGGGTTTTATCTCCTTTATCTCTGTTGCTGTGTTGCTAACCAGAGGTCTAAAAGGTTTGGAATCTATATTCCATTTTACTGGTGACTTTGAGTGACTTTAAAGCAGTGACTTACAGCTAAGTTTTTAAAGGTCTTCTGGTATCTGTTTTCCAAGGATTTCAATAGTTGTCCAGTATCAAAACACTTTAAAAAAAAATTGTCCTTACTGTGTGCTGCCTTTAAGCTATAATCTGTAAACATCCTGTTCTGACAGGTGTGTCAGGAGACTATGTGTTATGTATGTACTGTATCTTACAATTTTAATGTAGACTATGCAATATATACTGTATGATGCTCAGTTTTCCTAAAAAGTGGTTTAGCAGTAATTAAAGCAGACTAAGGTTCTCTCAAAACTATAACAATCAACTTCTTCAGGACTTTAAAGACTCTAAAATGGTTTTATTCAAGACAATTAATTCACTGGTATTCACACACTTTGTCCTTGCAGCAAAGAAGGCAAATGGTACCCTGGGCTGCATTAGGAGGAGTGTTGCCGGCAGGTTGAGGGAGGTGATCCTTCCCGTCTGCTCAGCAATGATGAGGTCACACCTCAAGTGCTGTGTTCAGTTCTGGACTCAACAGTAACAGATAGATATGCAGATACTTCCATTGAAAGGCCATTAAGATCGTGGCAGGACTAGAGCATCTCTCCTATGAGAAAAGGCTGATACAACTTGGTTTGTTCAGCATGGAGAAGAGAAGGATCAAGACGTACAAATACCTGAAGGGAAGGTGCAAAGAAGACAGAGCCAGGCTCTTTTCAGTGGTGCTCGGTGACAGGACAAGAGACAATGAGCACAAACTGAAACACAGAAAATTCCCTCTGAGCATCCAGGAGCACTTTTCCACTGTGAGGGTGACTGAGCACTGGCACAGGTTGCCTGGGGAGGTTGTGGAGTCTCCATCCTTGGAGATATTCAGAAGCTGTCTGGACGTGGTCCTGGGCAAATGGCTTGGGGTGGCTCTTCGGGGTCACCAAGCCCAGATGACCTCCAGAGGTCCCTTCCAATCTCAGCCATTCTGTGATTCTGGTATTCTCAGCTCTTGTCCCTAATAAACAGATTTTTGGTGCAAAATGTACTGGTTATAATAATTTCTGAAGTTTTTAAAAAAATGTCACACCTAAATTTTCCGAATAATAGCAAATAACATAGTGATTGTGATTTGATTATATTAGGCACAAATGCAGAAAAGAAGTTATCACAGATAGTAACCTTAGTAACCTCAAAGAATAAGTTGTCATTTCATGGGATTTGTGTTATGGAAGGAGTTTTAACTGTATATAAACTGTATACTAAGAACTGAAGAGGAATTATTTCTTTAAATGTAAAGGAGCTCTTTATTCAAGTGGCCTTTTCCTCCTTTCCTCCACAGACTTCTTCACAGTTTTGGAATCACAGTTAACAGAATTAACCCTGTCAGTAAAACATTAAGTTTGAGAAAAGTTCTAACTAGAAGCTAGAGAAGTAAGTACTATATTGCTATTGCCATTTGACATAACACAGAACTTAAACTGTATAAAAATTTAGGGTTTTTTATCTCTGTACTGCTATTACTTGTGATTAAATTATCAACTGATGAAAAATATGAGCAAACAAAATATGTACAAGTAAATACAAATACAAAAAACTTACTTGAATGAAAGGAAATCTTCACACATACCTCGTATTTGACAGTCTGAGAGACTAAAAAACATTTTAAATTGAAACTGCCTATAAAACCTCTACATGTAGTCACTAGGCAAAGGCTTTCTAATCAATGTAATGCCCTTTAGGAAAGGTTCATCATCTCTGAGTGCCGATACTTTGAAAAATCAGTATCTACTGTTCATGCTTTAGGTTCCTAGAATAGCAATTGCTACTAGGGATGGAAAAGTTACCTCACAATAGCTGTAAACTCTCCATCTCAGCAGGCACTGATTACATGGATAAGATCAACAAAAACACGTTGGAGACCTAAATATTGTGGTGGTGGTGCTAATTCTCTCTCCTTCATTTAATCTTATTAATTAACTAAGAAAAAAAATACATTTTCAGTGCTAGTACACAAGCACATTAAAAGAGCTAGTATTCAAACCAGAAAATAATTGAAGCTTCAGCAGCCACGTTGTAGCTCTGTTGTGTGTCTAACACTTTACTGTCAGCCTTTTTGATTTAACTTAACCACCTTCTGGGTGTAACTGAGTGATGCAGTTAAATTATTACAGCCCTTGTCCCCTCAATTAGAGTGATGTTATATTGTTACAGCTCTTCTTCATTAGAGAAGAACAGCCTTATCTATTTAAGCCAAATTTGTATAGATATCGTGCATTCACAGAAGAGGGTTGGGGTTTTTTTTGCCAGGAAAAAAGCTACTTCAGTTAAAGAGCCTTCTCCAAATGCAAGAGTTTTCTTGAAAATTTTCAGATTTAGAGTAGGCCTCTATTCAATTTGGAATTATGATAGTGCTAAGGAAGAGAAACCACTGAAAATTTTACCCCTTCCAAAGGGGTCCTTCATGCTCTAGCTCTCAGTGTATCCTAGCAAAGGCTCTTTGTTTCCCATCACACGAGCAAAAAGAACAAGAGGGAGTGACATGAGAGAAGCTTAGTGCCAGGGAACACCAGGATGAAGTCTGTCGTTTGATGTTTTTAGTAGAATTAGGGGTGGAACTAACTGCTGGGGAAATCCTTTCCTTCGCTCACAAGCAGACACCCTGTTGAAAATGCTCATGCCTTCCTTTTCTCATGTCAACAGACACATGCTAGACAGCACCTGAGAGGAGGCATTGTATGTTACTCTGTATACTTATAAGAGCAGTCATGTACACCAAAAGACCATTATCCGGGGTTTAGCGCATTGTCTGCTGCTTATAACATACAGCAAAGCCAAAGCTAAATCTTCCAAAGAACAATGGTTAGCTTTCAAGCTGATCCACTGACCACTTTATAGAATCATAGAATGGTTTGGCTTGGAAGGGAACTTTGAATGTCATCTAGTCCAACCCCCCCCCCCGGCAATGAGCAGGGATATCTTTAACTTGAGCAGGTTGCTCAGAGCCACATCCAGCCTGACCTCGACTATTTCCAGGGATAGGGTGTCTACCATCTTTCTGGTCAACCCGTGCCAGTGTTTCACTACCCTCCTCGTAAAAAATGTCTTCCTTTTATCTAGTCTACCCTCTTTTAGTTTATTACCCCTTATCACAACAGACCCTACTAAAAAGTTTGTCCCCATATTTCTTATAAGCCCCCTTTAAGTACTGAAAGGCCATAATAAGGTCTCCCTGGAGCCCTCTCTTCTCCAGGCTGAACAAGTCTCTCAGCCTGTCCTCGTAGGAGAGGTATTCCAGCCCTCTGATCATTTATGTGGCCCTCCTCTGGACCCACTCAAACAGGTCCGTGTCTGTCTTGTACTAGGGACCCCAGAGCTGGACACAGTACTCCAGGTGGGGTCTCACCAGAGCAGACTAGAGGGGCAGAATCATGTCCCTCGACCTGCTGGCCACACTTCTTTTGATGCAGCCCAGGATATGGTTGGCTTTCTGGGCTGCAAGCACACATTATCAGTTCATGTCCACCTTTTCATCCACCAGTACCCCCAAGTCCTTCTCCTCAGGGCTGCTCTCAATCCCTTTATCCCCCAGCCGGTATTGATACCGGGATTTGCCCTGACCCATGTGCAGGACCTTGCAGAACCTCATGAGGTTCACATGGGCCCACTCCTTGAGTTTGTCCAGGACCCTCTGGATGGCATCCCATCCCTCAGGCATGTCAGCCACACCACTTAGCTTGGTGTCGTCTGCAAATTTGCCAAGGGTGCACTTGATCCCACTGTCTAGGTCATTGATGAAGATATTGAACAGTACTGGTCTCAATACAGACCTCTGAGGGACACCACTTGTCACTGAACTCCATCTGGACATTGAGCCATTGACCACTGCCCTCTGGATGTGCCCATCCAGCCAGTTTGTTATCCACCAAAGAGTTCATCCATCAAAACCATATCTCTTTTTTAGAGAGAAGGATGTTGTGGGGGACTATGTCAAAGGCCTTAGAGAAATCCAGACAGACACATCCATAGCTCTTCTCTTTTCCACTGATGTAGTCACTCCATCACAGAAGGCCACTGGGTTGGTCAGGAAGGACTTGCCCTTGGTTAAGCCATGCTGGCTATCTTGAATCACCTCCCTGTCCTACATGTGCCTTAACAGATGCCTTCTAGGAGAATCTGTTGCATGATCTTCCCAGGCACAGAGGTGAGTCTGACAGGTCAGTAGTTCCTAGGGTCCTCCTTTCTACACTTTTTAAAAATGTTCCTTTTTTGCTGAGACCCTTCTGCTATGTAATCTGCTACATCCCGCTTCCTTTTGCTTTCATCTAATCCTACTCATTCTGGCTTCAAGTTTTATTTGTTCCCCGTTTATGCATGCCTCTAAACAGCTGTCTATCTCTTAATCTATACACTTTTGCCTTCTCTGCTGCTGCCTACCTACCTTATAAACTCAGAAAGTAACCCCTTTGCATCTCCGACGGATGTCATCTTCTAAAGTCTGCATATCGCTGTCTCTTCAGCCTGTTTTCTGTCTGGCTTCTGTAATGTAGTTTTCTTTTCATCTTCCTCATATTGGGTTCCATTTTGACCACTTCTCTTTGTCTGACTTATGCAGGGAGAAGCATCTGACAGCATGGGACAGACATCCAGCTTCAGTTCCTGGCTCTAGAAATGCAAAAGGAGAAGTGTTGTTTGGCCCAAGGACATGGCATCCTGGGACCTGGGCAGGGTGAGGAAAGGCCCTAGGGGAGGCTGGAGAGGGCTAATGAGCCCTGTATGTGCCATCAGGTCCTTGATGGAATATATGACAGTGGTTTTTCTAGTTTGTGTTTTAAGTAAAAAATACCCCATATAGTATAGTTTTGAGGAAGGGCAAAAAAGTCCAGAAGAGTCAATATTTTCAACTCCCTATCTTGTAACAACTGAATTTCAGTGATAAAACTAAATGGAGTATCAAGCGGATTTCAAAAGCACAGATAGAAATGGTATTTAGATAAATATTTTACACATTTTGAGTCATTTACCTTAAATTAGGAGTGCATAAATAGGTTCATGTATGAAGAGATCAGACAATAATACAATAAACATTGTGCCAAATTTAAATATCTATCCAGTTTTGTAATTATGGATGAGCCTTTCTGCACTACAGGTCACTACTCAGAATCAATGGTGTATTGTGGTTGTGGAAAATTTCTAGGCAGGTGGCAGACATACTTCAAATTACACAATGATGTCTAGACACCTTCAGTGTATAGTATTCTTTACAAGAGAACACTGAAATAAGAGCATGTGCGAGTTCTAAATTTATAAATCCTTAATCATTATACAAAGAAAGAGATGCCTACTCTTTAGCCATTTACAAGTTTGTGTTAATCCTTTCTAATTACAGAATCACAGAACAGCCAATGTTGGTAGGGAGGTGGAAAGATCATCTGGTCCAACCCTTCATGGGAGAGGGAGCCTGGATGAGATTATGGAGCACCCTGTCCAATTGCATCTTGAAAACCTCCAGCGATGGGGTCTCCACCACATCGCTGGGGAGGTTGTTCCAGTGAATGATCATTCTCAGCGTAAAAAATTTCTTTTTATGGCAAGATGAAACCTCCCTCACTGCAACTTGTATCCATTGCCTCTTGCCTTCTCATTGTGGCTCCTTGTGAAGAGCAAGCCTCTGTCCTCTTTATAGCTGCCCTTTAACTGACCATCTCCACACCATACAAAACCAAGACATTCTATTTCATACTGTGTGTAATCACATAACAAATGACAGCTATGCTTAGTGATTATTATCATGGCATACAAACGTATCTACAATAAAACAAAATTCTGTCCTGATAAGTTCCAAGACAGAATTTCTTCTCTATTTGTCATGATGAAACAAACTCTGTTGCATACAAGAGAAAAATTATATGACAGTACAAAATAGTCTCAATTAAGAAAGTAGCTTCCAAAACATACAAAGACTGAAGACTGAGGTAAGCCCTGGGCAGCTTTAGATTAGCCCTAGATGATTTTAGTCTTGTCCGGCAAAATGAGACATTTACTTCTCTCATTATTTGGCCACACTGTCTTTCATTTTAAACTGAGGCAAGTGATCATTTTTCTTCAGGTGCTTAGTGGTAAAGGATGGCTGATATGGCTTGTTGGCAGCTGCTCAGTTTTCCTAAAGCTTCCCAGAAGAGATCCATCTTAGATACAAAGTCACGTGCTGAGTTCCAGCAGAAAACTAGACTAACAAACTTCTACCTTATTTTGGGGGGGTTAGGGGATATCCTTGTTGTGATGGAATGGGACACTAATTTGAAAAAAACATCTCTGACAGGAAAAGACTTAAGTATTTGTTTAAGATCAAGCACTTTGGTTAAGTGCTTTGCTGAATTAGGGCATGGAATAAGAAACACAGATTAACATGTGTCTATCACCAAGTACTGGGTGCCTGTGCAGTAAATTTAATGTCCTCAAATAGATACATGTCTATGCTTCAAGTTCTGTTTTCAAAGATCAGAATCAGGTTTCTAACTGATATAATACAATGACATTTATTCATTTACTGTATCTGTAGTGAGACATGAAAGTATCTGACTCATTCATTACAGCAAAGGACAAATATACAATACATTCAAGGCAGTGTGGAAGAAATAAGCTATATGCTAGCTACATGCCAAGAAAAATAGTATTAGGTGTAGAACTGATCTACGTGCATATGAATAATATACAGCATCAGGACTGAACCCTGCTGTTGTAAAACACTGTGTATCAATGCTTGACATGGAATTAGAAATTCAAGTTGTGGCACTTGATTGCCCTCTATGCCTTGGCATTCCAATCTAGGGTGTTGCTACAGAGAGTCATCCACTGGGAAAGAAAAATTATTTAATAGGGTTTTTTACATAGTAAATAAGCAACATATTGTGTAGATGGAGTTCTTAAAATGCTTTGCTTTGAGATAAATTCCAAATACAGACATCAAAGGCAGGAGGACTTACTGTATTAGTAGCACTGTAAATATAATATTAGGAATTACTGCTTAGAAATCACAGAGACTAATACATTTTTATTACTTCCTTTTCAGTGATACCCATTTCACATGTAGAAAGCAGGTCAGACAGATACATGGAAAATCGTTCTGGGAGCTATATGGCATATGGCATGCACAGATTCCTGTGGGATGTTATCTTTGCCTTCAATAGTGTTAATTTACATTACATTTAAAACTTCAACAACTTCTTACTTTTAAAATACGGTGCTGATGAGAGGTGTTATTACTGAAGTCTACTGTATCCCTACAATTTCATGGTCAAAACATGACAGAGGAAACAAAATTCTGTGCAACAATCTCAATCTCTGTAATATTTTGACTGAGAGTGAAAACAGTGAAAATGCATTCAAATTCAGAGAATAAAATGTGAAACTGTACACCATGTTTCATGGTTAAATAAGAAAACTCAAAGACTTCCTACATACAGATTATATTCTCTTTTGTAGACACTTCAAGTTAAGAATTATTAGCGTTAAAACCCCCTTTACTCCTGTTACCTCTACCAGCTGCAAATGTTGCTCTTGTAACTGTTTGACCAATCTGTTTTCATTTCATTGTCCAAGCAAACATAGTACAGTGTTTACAGCTTACATTTTTAAAAGATTTTTGGCATACATCATTGTTCTTTCTTCTCCGTTTGCAGTTGTCCATGCTAAGTATTTCTGCAAGGAAAATATAATTTACTAAATAATTCAGCAAATACATAAATAGATCTTTATGCAAAAGAAAAAATACTTTCTGTGGAAAATGCTGATTATAGCAGTATGCTTCCATGAATGCTCTAAAATAATAATCAACTTTTGCTTGAATAGTCAGAAAAACTACATTCCTTTTAATTGTCTTATCATAGCACATTCTGATGAATTTATGCAGTCTTCAGTCATCCCACATTTTCGGCTGCTCATCCCAGATTCTTTTTCACCTTCAGATTGAACTTCCATTTCCATTATCAAGCCATTCTCAGCATGGAATGTAATCATGATCCAAAGAGAGGTGTCAGCTAAGCAGAATGATGTGATGTCTTTTACCTGGACTCTACACTTGTTAGAATGTAGAAGAACAATTTTCTTCTACTTGTTACAAGTCAACTTGTTGTTGTTACTGCAAAACATTATAAAGTCATAGAGTTACAGGGGATAGGATAGGGTAGAACAGAGTAGAACAGAACAGAATAGAATAGAATAGAATAGAATAGAATAGAATAGAATAGAATAGAATAGAATAGAATAGTATTGTTCCAGTTGGAAGGGACCTACAATGATCATCTAGTCTAAACTGCCTGACCACTCCAGGGCTGACCAAAATTTAAAACATGTTATGGAGGGCATTGTCCCACGCCTCGAAAACACTGACAAGCATGGGGCATCGGTCACCTCTGTAGGGACCCTGTTGCAGTGTTTGACCACCCTGTCGGTAAAGAAATGCTTCCCAATGTCCAGTCTAAACTTCCCCTCACGCTGCTTTGAGACACTACCACATGTCCTGTCCCTGGAAACCGGGGAGAAGAGATCAGCATTTCCCTCTCCAAAAGGGCAGGAGAATGATTTTGAAGGTCGTTCTCCTGCCTTATGTGCAGTGATGTCAGAACAGCTAAGGGGTAATGATGCGTTGCAAAAGAGCTTTGTTCTGCTGTGATTGTCCCTTGCAGTAGAAACTAAGCACAGTTTATTTAAAGTTACCAGAATGGATTTGTTATTGAGGATGACAGCATGGGTATATGTTGAGGTCCATGCAGCAATATATTCTGGGGGCTGCTCAGCTGGAAAGCAGCTGTGCAGGAAAGAACCTGGGGGTACTGGTGGACACCAGCTTGAGCATGAGCCAGCAATGTGCCCTTGTTGCAAAGAAGGCTAACGGGACTTGGGCTGCATTAGAAGGAATGTTGCCAGCCGGTTGAAGGAGAGAAATCCTTCCCCTCTTCTCAGCACTGGTGAGGCCACACCTAGAGTGCTGTGTCCAATTCTGGGCTTCTTGTACAAGAGAGACATGGATGTACATCACAGAATCATAGTAGAATCACAGAATGGATTGGGCTGGAAGTGATNTGTCCTTCTTGTGCTAAGGACTCCAAAGACGATGCAGGTATAAAGACGATAAAAAGACGATGAAGGGACTGGAGCATCTCTCCTATGAGGAAAGGTTGAGACAACTTGGTTTGTTCAGCATGGAGAAGAGAAGGATCAGGGGGGATCTCATCAATAAGTACAAATACTCGAAGGGAAGGTGCAAAGAAGACAGAGCCAGGCTCTTTTCAGTGGTGAAAGGAGCAAGAGACAGGTGACAGGACAAGAGACAATGGGCACAAACTGAAACACAGAAAATTCCCTCTGAGCATCCGGGAGCACTTTTCCACTGTGAGGGTGACTGAGCACTGGCACAGGTTGCCTGGGGAGGTTGTGGAGTCTCCATCCTTGGAGATATTCAGAAGCTGTCTGGACATGGTCCTGGGCAAATGGCTTTGGGTGGCCCTGCTTGCACCTCCAGAGGTCCCTTCCAACCTCACCCAGTCTGTGAGTCTGTGATTCTGCAATTCTGTGATTCTTTGACTGAACTGGTGTCAGCTGATTGACCTGCCATTTGGTCATGCTTTAGGATGTCATCAGGTGTTACACACTGCCATGATTTTATAGTCAGGAGAAGATTACAATTCAGGTACTGCTCTGCAATTATATATTCTTGATATCATAATTGATACATATGATATATTAAAGAATGCTCATTAAAAGTTTAAAATGTAACAGAGTACAAGACATAATTTCATTATATCAAATTTTAAAAATCACAGGAATGCTGGTGCTGTTTGGACTGATGGTAAAAGGAGTTAACTCTGCGAAGGAAGACAATGACATATAATCTGGAATTCTTTAAGTTGACACCGATCTAATGTGCAAGAGAATGCATGGTGACCTGTTTAAGGTAAAAAGCATTAAGAGAATGCTAGTAAAAAGTAGCTATTATTTGGCTATCCTTCTTCAGAATTAAAGCTTAGTCCATTCTGACCCAGTACACACATATCCCCTCTTGGAAACTGAAGTGATCATTAACACATCTAATAACAAAAATACTGGGTAACCCTTAAAGAGTGCAAGAATTCCACTCTGATCTCTCTGGATTCCAATGATGGTTAAAATTAGGAAGGAATTTTTTTTTAATGGAAGGAGACAACAGTAGGAAAATAAGATTATTTTATCCAATGAAATGCATTCTCTTTATAGTAAATATCAGAAATGTGTGCAATTTGACAAAAATATATAATTTCCTTGCCTTAAAAGGGAGGAGGAAGTACTGTGCCTTTGGTTAATTTGACTGGGCTGTGGCATCTAATGTTCTCCCTTAGAGCCCTCCAGTTTATCAGAACACCAGGTACGCCAGACAGCAGCAGGTGGTTGGTTCCTCAGGTTCTGTATCCTATAACAGCAGGTAATGCTGAGGTGCAGAAAGACAGAACAAAGCCCATTTGTACACAGAACGGCTGATAGTCCACAACTCCCACCAATTCAGTTGTGAAATACAGAACTTCTTAGGCAACTAGCCCAGATCTGCATAAAATTTGATTGCCCTGGGGTTATAAGGCCCCACTGTAAAGGTTTCTATTGGTCATAAATTTACTTAGATTTTAATAAAGCTTAGCCACAGCATTTGGTTCTATGACCTCATGTAACAGTGAACTTTACCATTATCATGCTATATGAAGTGATGTTTCCCTATTTCATTTGATATAATTTTGCAGTTACTAGTTTCAAGTCAGTTATTAAGTTGTTCTTAAAGACAAACATAAAATTAGAACTGTCATGCTGGAACTGATCCAGTGAGCTGTCTCCAGCACTGATATTACAGAAAGCGGAAAGACTGTGAAGAAAAAGCATGTTCTATTCAGTCCTTTTTTTTGGTTAGCTTTACCTGTGATGACCTCTGCATTGACTTTATTTCTATAAATCACCAGTCCCTTTCAAATCTTACCCAAGTTCTTATTTTTACCAACTTTGGGTGGCACTGAGTGACAAACTCTAATTATTCGTCATATAAATAAATCTTAATTTATTTGAATTTGCCAACATTAAACATTTTTTATTTCACAGCATTGTTTTCAGGTATTTAATGGGAAAATGCAAATTTATTTTCTCCACGTCGTTCACTTGTTTATATACTTTTATCAAAGTATCTTTATGTGATTTCTTTAGAGATTTTGGGTGTAGTCCTCTACTGTCTTGCATTTATATTCTGTGAACATAAAAAATTTCCAGGCTAGAAAGCTGAGTTTGGGCACATTTATAAAGAATAGAGAAAGTAGGCCAACAATTTATTGTTGTGTGGACACTGCTGTCTGACTCAGTCGTAATCCTAATAAAAAATATGTAACAGTTGAAAATGTTTTTTAATTGCTCCTCAAAACCTTAATGTAATTATAATGAGAATTACAATTAACATAGTTCAGATTTCCTGGGTGTGGTGGAGTGCTCTCCCCTTTTCCCCCAGCTCCGGCTCCTGCTCAAGCCGTGGCCATCAACGGGAGTTGTTACGAGTTGCACTTGAACTGTGGGAGATGGCTGGCAACATAATCAAAACACCGTCTGGAGTGGGAACCTAGGTATCTTGTTCCCATGAGAATATGACTAGAGGTCAATTATCTTACTCCGTACATAGGGGACAGCCCAAGAGCCCTTTGAGCTCTCCTGCATGGCAGTGGGCTGCATGACAGGACCTCCCCTTGAGTGGGGACACTCGCTTAAGGTTCTTCTCCTCAATGTTGAGAGATTCCTTGCCGCAACAGATTCTCGGTAAGTGACTAATAGCGTGCTAACTTTGAAATCTTAGCTAAGTGATACAAAGAATTGGTTGCGCATACAGAATCCCTCAGACATACACCGTTGACCAAGTCTGGGACTAGGATTGGATTCAGCCGCACCCAGACTCCTCTCTGAGAAGGAGTTTAGAAAGCAAGGGGGTCCTTTCTGAACCTCGTGACTCAACGGGAGGGTCTCCCTGACAGCTTTTCTGACCCTGGCCTTTATGCAGTCAATAATCAAGTGTACCCTGGCATTGAATCTTGTAAAACACTGTCACATTCACTACTAACTTGGTTAAATCACTGTTTTATGTTAATAAACATTTCACTACTTCTCTCTTACAAGTGAAGTTATTCACTCCACCTGTGACACTGGGAAGAAATATAAATGTGCATTTTGTAGGCTGTAGGCTGGAAATTGATTTTTAAAATACTTATTTGGGTTATTTCTGCCGGTATGTTGTTGAAAAAAAAGGAAGGCCAGTCTTCTTCATTACCATGCCATAGGTGAGAATGAAACACAACATGCATTCCTGACATGAACCCTCTGTAATGCAGGAGGTTCCTACACTTCACTGCTTTGGGCGGGAGGTTGTGTTAAGTTGGAATTCCTACCCGAGTCACACCATGATCCTCTGACCCACTGGCAACAACTGTACTGGCCCCCTCAGGCTCTGTTGAACTTTTTTGCCTCCATTTACAATTCTTTAATTTCACGTGGCAATGTCGCTGCATTTTGAGGCCAGTTTTGTGAAACACGGCCACTGGAAATGAAACTTGTAAGACCCCTGACCAACCAAAGGAGCGGGAGAGGGGAGCTCCACTTGGGCTTCGATGTGTCAAAGACTAAGCGCTCCTTTTGAAGATGGAGAGGTGAAGCTGGCTGGAGAAAACACCAATCTGTTCATTCTGTCTAAGGAGTTCCTTTGCCTTGATAAGCAGTTATGGCAATCTGATTCAGTCCCTTAAGGGTCCAGCTGCTCTCAGAAAGCAGGAAGGGGTATCAGTCAACTGAGAAAAGTGTTCTTCTTCTTCTTCCTTTAACCCTGCCTGCAACTGCTGCCTGAAGCCTCCTTTAGCAACTGTCTGTGCCGAATTGTAGTCCGAGGAACAGAGTAACTGGCAGCACAACTTACAGTTAGAAGCCTGGTTCAACTGCAAATTAAAATACACTACATCCTGCAGATCTTGCAGTTTGGTGTGTCAGGGGCTTTCTGTCGTCATCTCTAGTGTGTTGGAGCTGTTGCATTAAACACATGTATAAAGCAAAGAATCACTTACCTGGACACTCCTGAAGAATCTCGTGTGCACCTGACTGAGTCCTCAGCAGTGCCAGGGTTTGGCAGGCGAGGAGAGCGAGACAGGGAATTGGGAACAGGCAGGCAGGACTTTCCGTGGAGTTGAACTCAACTGCACTGGCTGCACTCCCA
This sequence comes from Rynchops niger, assembly GCA_013400035.1. Taxonomy (NCBI): domain Eukaryota; kingdom Metazoa; phylum Chordata; class Aves; order Charadriiformes; family Laridae; genus Rynchops; species Rynchops niger. Next base: position 281,905 of record VXBH01002049.1, on the reverse strand, counting down.
CTAGTGTATCTTGTTAAACCCACAAATATCTCTTGGAAAATGTGGAAGTTACTGTACTTTTCAGCAGCGCTGGCTTACTACTAAAAATCTGCACTGCTGTGGTACAAAACGTGCACAGTGTACATCTAAGCATATAGATCTGAGTACGACCATGTGGGTTATACCTCAGCCTGTATCAGCCTGTACAGGTTTGTGACGTACATCCATATGATATGGCTTAGGCACTAGAGAGTCTGCGCCAGAATCACAGTCTGCAGCTGTGCCTCCAACTATGACAGACACTCCAGTCTACTCAGCAAGTGTTTCCAGTTACATGTGCAACAAAGTACTATAAGAGAGCTTTTCTCATCACTGAATGGTATGGTTTATACAAACTGATGCTGTTTTATAATATTTTTATCCTGACAGAATGTAGAGGAGAAATACGAATGTCTGCCTCCCCAAATGCACGTACAGGCTGTGCTGATGCAGGTGGTACCTATGGAGGCAAGAGCATTGGATGGATCTTGGGACAAAACTCTGTCTGCCGGCAGGCCACCCTTTGGGAGCACCCGTTGCCTTTGCAGTGCCTCTTAGCCAGCCTTGGAGCGTCATCTTTCCCAGGTGTGCCGACAGCATCGCCTCTGTAAGGGGGGTGATGGTGTGCTGCTGGAAAGGGATATGCCATACACATGAGAAGTATTTGTTACTTCATGGCTAATTTAATATTTTTGTGGACTGCTATTTTTACGCTTATATTGATTATAAACATTTCAGTTTAGTTTTAGTCCAGTTTTAAAGGCAGATTATAAAATATGTAGCTTGTTGGTGCAGATATCCAGGCAAACACATAAAAATGTAAAACTGCTTTAAGTCTGACATCCCATCGTGGCTGAAGAATTGGACCTGGAGGTAACAACTATGTGTCCCAGCTGGGGAAGTTGCTTTTAAAAAATGGTATTCAAAATGGCTTCCTACTTAAAGGATATGGTGCATGCGATGATTACACAAATAAAGACCATCAGCAATCCTGGACAAGTGGCAGATTCACAAAGATAACCTGATGGGTGCTCCTAAAAGCCATCAGATGAAGAGACAGATTTCAATGTGGTTTTGCACCTGACTATCCTCTTACAGAAAAACGAAGCAGGATTTATAAACAAATATGTCGGAGTATATCATAGAATCATAGAATACCAGGTTGGAAAGGACCTCAAGGATCATCTGGTCCAACCTTTCTTGGCAAAAGCATGGTCTAGACGAGGCAGCCCAATGCCCTGCCCAGGTGAATCTTAAAGGTGTCCAATGTCGGGGAATACACCATCTCCCCGGGGAGATTATTCCAATGGCTGATATATGATATGCTGCAATGATTTTATAGTAAAATTAAGTGCAGGCTACATTCTGAAAAAAACATAAACAAACCCAAAACCCAGATGTAAGACTATACCTTTTGCATTTTTGCATTTAAAACATGTAACGATTAGTACGTATATTTGTCTAGCCATAATTTTTTTGTAAATTAAATCATCAAAGAGAAAGTGAAAAAATAGGTGGTCACCTCTTTTGTTTCCCTCTTATTTAAAAAAAACAGATACTTTTATTACTTTATTTATTTGCACATTGAGCTTGCAGGTATATTTCTCTGTGGAGTTCATTTTTTACTAACTGCGTTTGAAACAGAAAATTAGAATCAAATACAAGAGTTTTTTTATGATACTACTTACGCTTGAAGGCTATACTTTTTTGGATTGCTCATCAATGCTTTCCTTCTTGTATAATTATTTTGGTACAATCTGTGGCTATCTAAGATTTTCCATGTTTTCCAGCTGATTTACTGATTACTATCATGAAGTGTTTCACCCAAAGTTTGTCTCTGATACCATGAAAGTAGGAGACATTTTGGTGCGTACAGAATAAATGAAACCTTTAAAAACAAGTTTCCAAGAAAGTCATCTTGCTGCTTTGGGGAACAGAAATATGGTAATTAGGAGAAAAGTACAGAAAGCATCTCCAGTGAAACACAGAAGTGCAGGTTTTGTGCTAGTCCTTTTCAAAATCTGGAGGGCTTTTACATGCTGGTGGCAGCATAGCTCCAATGGTCTACGATAACAGTCAGAGTGGTTAAAAGACACTGAAGACAGTGTGGCGATACTGCAGCAAACTGAATTTTAATATCCCTCACCTCTTTCCAATCTCAGGGGAGTCAGGAACTCAAAATTCCTCCTTCCTTTGCTGGCTAGCAGGGGTTTGGGGTCTTGCTCCTTGTCATACAGTGGCCAGAGGAAATCTCTGCCAGGGATACTTGTAGAGTTCTGCTTTTATGAAAGAAGAGACAGAATAAACCTGGGATTTTAAGATTTTAAGAGCCAGAAATGTCTTAAGGCTTCATTCACCAGGACCTCTCCATACCAGTGGGATTCTGTGACTGTAAGGAGTTCTTTTTTGCCAGGCATTTTCAGGTAAATCTAAAATGTTAGTAGCACACATGCTAGAAGAAAACAGACACAATAATGAGGTCATAGTTTGAAGTTCTTGTTCAATATTTATTCAGTGAAAATTTGGCCTTTGAAATAAACTTCAGAATTTGCCCTGTAGTATTTTAATATTTAGGCAATAAAGAAAGATACTCTATTTCTTATATGCTTTTGCACAATATTGGTTACAACACATAAATGCAGTAGCTTACACTTAACAGTGTATTTTATGTGGAAAATCTTGCATTTTTCTGATAAAATAAAAGAAGTGTTCATACTGACAAAGACTAAATCATCCTTCAGTGCTTATCTGTGTGCTGTATTTGTGAATATGAATAGTTCATTGTCTTCAAAGTTACTGTTCATGCATGAAAAATGCAACATATGCATGAATTTATGTAGGATCTTGACATGAAATAAGCATTAAGAATGTATTGTGCTTGTATTGCTATGTCAGTGTCTTCTGGATAGAGCTTAAGCATGTTTCTGTTGCAATGTGGAGCATTCTCTACCTGCCTCTTATCCTGTAATAGTTTTGCAGTTATCTAGAAGACAGACTGTAATGCAGCCAACCATTTAATTTTCATTAAATTTAAAATCAGTTACAAGGAAGTGAAATACACTACAATGTATAAATGTTAAGTCATAAAATGTTAAATTACTTATTTCAAAAGTTCTCTACTGCACATTTTAGATGGTAGCTACTGAATCTCTTCATTCAAATCTTCCATTATCTTCAACAAAATCGGTCCTTTAGGAGATCAGAAGGTGTGTCCCATTGAATTAAGGTGAATTTTGCTAGAGAACTATGTTAAATGCCAAATTTGTAACTCTGGATACAGCTTACGTTTGTAAGGTTATGTTTTTAGACTCTACGCACCTAAGATCTGAGATAGCAAAAGCAGAGGCATTGAAAAGGCTGAAAAATCACTTTTTAGAGTAGTCTACAACTGGACTTGTTGCCTGTAAGTATCACTCTATACTGCAACCAGGCTAGACAGTCTTGGCAGGTAATTTCATTAGAGTAAGAAATAATTCCAATATTACAAGCAGCTTAGATAGCTGCTATGACAGATCTTTAAAAAGGGGCTGCTATTCCTCAGATCTGACTGAGGTCTTCGAAACCAGTTCCCAGAGTTAAGACTATAAACACAATTTTGACATGATCTTCTTGAGCTTCAACTTACGTGGTAGCTGACTGGGTTTAATTTAGCTGTAATCGCTTTCCGTCTGTGCTTCGTATTGCATTGGAACATAACTTAGTGGAGACCTAGTGCCACCTTCCCTTCCAACACATTCAGCTTCCATTGACTTCAGTGAGAAACGAAGGGCGACAGCTTTTCTAGTAACGGAAGTTGTAAACACTACTTATCACTGTCTTTTTCTGCTCATTCAATTCTACAGGACACGTTAACATGCCCAGGGCTGTGGTTCCAAATGCAAGAAGAAAATAAAGTGAGGGCAAATACTGCTGGGCAATGCTGCCTGCCTGGCTCTTCCAAATCACTGGGCCGAATTCTGCTTTGGGGGTAGTCGTAATTATAGGATTGCTTTCAATTTACACGAGAGTATTGGAGGCAGGAATTTGTCCCACTGAGATTACTTTGTAGGCTGATGTAACAGCCCATCGAGATTTGTAAAACCAGCAGATTTTGGCTTGCAAGGGAAAAACCCTCAGGATTTATAGTGCAACTAAGAAAAATAAGGGTGCGTAGAATGCCTAATTACACTACAAAAAGGATGGTAAACGTCTTATCGTTTCTGGTTTTCTGCATTTTATAGATAGAATGCAATAAAAATCCCATGTTACATACAAAGTAAAATGAATGTCACTAAAAAATTACTTTGTCCTAAAACAACATCCCACCCCTCCAAATTCTGTGACATTTATGACTATGGTGAGGGTGTATCTAGACACTATTTAGATTGCCTCTTAGCTCTCAGAGCAAAATGCATTCCATAGAAAGCTGAATGATGGAATTTTAGTTACAACATAATTTTCCAGCTGTTCAGAAAAGGCGTATCATGGTGTATATTTCACAACTGCTGAAAAGCAGTAAAATTAACTGATGAATGGTCGTACCCATGTGGGCCCAATCCTGGAAAGTGTTAAGCATCCTGAATTCCTGCATTTCTGTTGAGGCCAGTGGGAGTCTGGGGTTTGCTGAACATTTTGTGTTCACAATAAGAAGAGAGAAGAAGATCTTTCACCACGTCTCAGATGAGGGCCAAGAGCCAATAACATCAAACTGATCCTACGGTCGTTAAACGAAGTCCAAGACAGACCAGTATGAAACATGGTGCCAGTGGAAATCTGCTGTGCATTAGATGATTTGTGTCTGTTTCTCTAACACTAACTTTGGAGTTCCCTTGGATCAACAGCAGAACAACAGAAAAAAAGCTTGTTTTCTGCATCCCAGTGGAAAAGAATCATCTGTGTGAACTGCTGTTACAACGGTAAAAAAAATTCTGTAAGTATTTTATTTGCAAACTATTTATGCTATCTGCTCAAAAGAAATGAGGATTATCTTAATCTTTACATCAGTTCTTATGTTAGAGACAAAAAAATATTGTCCGCTTTGGGAGGATAACAAATCTGACACTTTTCATCTGTCTAATAGACTTTTCTTTTGGTGCCCTGAAGGAGCAACATCACAGCTGGACACAATTTCTGAGCGCTGTAACTTCCTTATTGAGGACTGTAGGATTGTAACTTCTTTACTTCAACTGGAATCTTCCACTGAATTAATGCTTACAAGCCTCTTTCCACTTGCCAGTTGCATCTCAAGGCCAACCAGGTTCCTCATTCAAGAGCTTTGTCTCAAGTAATTTCCTTACTCCAACACTGAACTGTACCGTCTGAATGGCACAATGCAAATGTGCCATTGGTTTATTTAATGGTCAGCCCCCTTCTCTCTCCCATCCCATATCAAGAACGTTGTCTTGATTTGATACAGAGTAAAGAGAAACAAGTGTTTCCACAGACTTCCAGCCTGACTTCTTCCTAAGAAACGTAATTTCTTCAACTGCCAAGCTCCTTTTGAAGATTTTTTTTAGTGGGCTGTCAAGAGAAAAGTGGCTAAAATATTATTTTACTGCTCTGATAAATTCAGTATCAATTAGAAAAAAAACTGCAGGACATTGTAAAATGCCTCAAAAATGTGAGAATATTATTATCATCACGCAATTAAAAAAAATCTATTCAATGGAGAAGATGAATGTTCACGTGAAGTCTGAGCCTGCTTCCACAAAATTAAGTCTCCTGAGTGATCTTTGCTGTCTGTAAAGTTACTAATGTCAAAAATGATTACTGCTGTCACTAAAGCTTGTGGAATCAGACCCTAAAGTTCTGCTAACAACTTAACCATTAAAATTCTTATTATTTGATTACAAAATAATTTGTTACAGTGCCATCCAGGTTGATGGTGCCTGTGTACCAGGTCCTTCTGCTCCCTGTATCCATTCAGGTTCTGAGACTTTAAAAGCACGAACACAAAGGCGAAACCAAACAGAAACTCAGTTACCCTCCTGCGATCCAAACCCCATATCCCTGAAAACAGCTGTACCTTATAAACCATGAATTTAAGGAAGTCGATGAATGCATCACAGAATAATTGTAACAAGAGTAGCCCGATTCTGCAGAGATGCAATGAGGAACTAGTCAAATAAAAAAATCATAGCAAGGGAACCTGGCATAAATGCAAAGGAAAACACTCAGGTAGCCAGATATCTATACACTACTACACGTCCAGACAGGAGTATTCATGATGTTTTGCTCATTGAATGCCTCCCAAAGTGAACATTTCAATATTTGCTTGAAGCCTCCTTTATTTTGTAGCTTGTAACAACCTTTTTAAAGAAATCCTGGGAACTTCCTCTAAATACGTCATTTCTTTCTAGAAAAAATGAAGACATCTGCTACAAATACTACCATCAACAGAAATGTTACCCTCTGATGTTCTTTCACAGATTTATACAGCTTATGTCTTTCTGTGACTATTCCTTTAATAGACCTATATGTACTGGTGTACCTTTTCACGGAAAAGGGCTAATTAATGGCAAAGGAAGAAAAGTAGAATTCTCAATCATAACTTGGATTCCCTCTCATTCTTCTGTCACTAAATCAAGTTTCCAGGAGTTGTGATTGTGCATAAGTATTTCATACATAGTTTAACAGTCACTAACGTGGCACATCTACCTTTACTAGCAGTGAGCTTGAACTAGCACAGTTGCAGTGTAACTGCTCTGTTCATTCGCATTGTCACTATCTTCTAAAATCTGGGTTGGCACTTAAGATGTGAAGACTAATAGCTGCATTATTCAAAACCTGTGAGAAAGCTGGGATAATCTCATCTCAAAAAGTACTTTAGTAATAGATTAACTATGGAGAGATCTTGGCAGCGGGATTCCGCTTGTCTTGGTGATGAGCATTATTTGCAGAACTTTGAAAAAACTTTTCTTAAATGATCATTGTTCCAGGCTGGTGCAACATGACTACCAAAGAAACAAAAAAATAACAGCAGCTGAAGCAAAAATATTATATGGTATGCACATACTTGATAATCTACCTTTATCCATTCTTTAAAAAATAGGGGATTTAACCACTACTCTGGCACAATCTTTTAGTCACTCTGACCCATCGACTTATTTTAGACATGCCTTGTTAGCTTTAGAACTTCTGTCTCAAATTTTCACTTTATAGTTATCAACAGCAGGAGCAAAGAGTCAAACAAATTATTGCTGACTATTAGCATTTCAGTCCATTATGATGCAGACAATGACAGAAACGTTAGATGTCGTAGTGCTTGCAACACCACAATCTAGTTGCAGCCTGCTCTGCCCTAAGACTCTTCCCAGTTTGTATTGGTAAAGCTATATAGATAAGAGAAATGATAGAAGATTTGAAACAAAATTCTAGCCTCAGTAGATCTGAGCGGACTCCACTGCCTGGGAGAGACAGTCCTCTTTTCTTTCTTTTTCCTATCCATGCTCATGAAATAGGTGGGGTACTTTCAAGTAATTCTACTATGAACTATTAACTTGAGAGGGAGCAAGGAGTACAGAAATAATCTCCCCGCACAATGTGACCTCCCTTCTGACTTCAAGAGTTCATGGTCCCTAAAATAAGAGGTCATTCAGCCTCCGCAGGCTCATTGCCAAGCCTCTTTAGATCAGAGGCTGCTGGTCCTACTGGCTGGTGCCAAGTTATGTATGATAGTTTTCCTGATATACTCAACTGTCTGCTAGGGACTGAGCTGAGACCACAAAACTAATTTCATGTAGGAGTTCAGGTTTAAGTCATTTTTAAACAACATTAACATATTTCATATATTTTTTTCTCTGGGGAAAAAAAAAGAAAGGCCCTTGAGAGGCCAAAGTAGAATGGTTTCTATAACATAAGGTAATCTTAAATATGATAGATGTAGGATCTGCCTGTGACTTGCCGTCAATTACAGAATTTATCCCATATCAGATGAAACAAGTTTAATAAACCACTTAAGTGTTATAAGGTATGCTTCCTACCAACATGAATGATGTATCTATCTGCAGCCAAATGTACGTGTTCTATCGCTCTGAATATTAAATACAAAAACTATGTTTAAATAATGTGAAGGGTCTGATTTAAAGCAACAAAAGCCAATAAATTCAAAGTTTATGCTGGTACTCTATCCTTAACTCACACAAATTGTTTCAAACAGGTATAATGGCATGAATTACACCCCTCTTACATTTATGTTTCTACTTCCACATTTGAATTTCCTTACTTTTGTCAGCCTGAGTCTCTCCATGAGTGTCTTTAAATAGAGTTCTAAAATGTAATTTATTAGCTTTGATTTTACTTCTTGAGGCAAATGTATGCTTTATAGAAAATTTTAAAAAAGCACATTTTTTTTGTCTGAGGATGGTATGGTTCCTTTGGAACTGCTTCAGTTTATCTATTTAATACACAATTGGAATGTTTTAAAATCTTTATTAATTATTAACTTTGTATTATTTACACAAGAGACTGTAACGGGTCCCTCAGAGCTTTTCTGATCTCTTGGGTTACCATGGGACTGGCCAGATATTTAGTATGCTCATTAAAAAATAATTGTTATAAGGCATTTATGGAGTCTGAGCTATATGGATAATAGCGAAGTGAGGTCTACACTGTTCATGTTTCAAATGCTGAGTTGGGTTTTAACTGCTTTGCTGTTTCTGTCATTTTATATGGCATCATGTAAATGTGAACAGGACTTTAAGAGCCCAAAATAAATTCTACCCTAGTGGGGTTTTGCCAGAGGATTCCATGTGAGTATAATTGGAAAAAAACTGGTAGAAAACACAAAGAAAAGGTGTGATTTTTGTATTTATGGCAATGCTGCTCATCAAGAAGTATCTGTAGTGAAAGGTGTGAATGATTCTATGATAGTTTAAAGATCTCAAACTTGTAAACCAAAAAATCCTAAGTTGTAAGTTTCAAAATCATTATCAGTATTTTGGGAAAGTCATCAAATCTTTTTCCCTTTAAAATTTCCCACCTGTAATACAGGAATACTTACCCCACTGGGGTAGTCTCAAAGATTTACTTGTTATTGTTGCTATAGCACAGAAAAATATATACTACATATACGGAAAATCATGCTATCACATACTTACCTTTTTATATAGGTTTGGTTAGCTTTTTGTTGTGGACTTCTTATCACATCTGTTTCTAACTTTCCCAGTGTTCTTCAGCTAGCTTAACCTCTAATGAGCTTGCTCCATGTACATTTATTGAGTTCATTTGAATTGTACTAGTATTGTGCTAGAGCTGCAGAGCTGGTAACAAAAGAAACCCCTTAAAATTACTCTGGTACTTAACTTCTTTCACATAAATGTCCAGAAAAAAACAATATTTCTCTTCAGTTTAGCTATACGTCAAATGTGATTTTCATTGTGGACATCATTGTTCTTCTTCATCTTAAGATGAGAGCATACTAAAATGCTAGTAAATAAGGAAATGGCCCAACAAACTTTTTCATATTGTTATCAAAAGCAGTTTTATTCTGTTGTTTTGAAGTCTGTATATCTGAAATATGTGTAACTATATGACTTTACACTTTTAGAGATATTTTACATATCATGAGAAAGGACAAAAGTACGTGTTTGTCTACATTTGGCTCATGAACGCTAACTCTTAAGATTCTTATTATTTAATATTCTTCAGTAAGGGTCAGACTTAGTATGCATGATGTCAAAGAAAGTTGTAACATAAGTGAGTTAGAGACCACATCACAGCTCATTGTTATAGGAAACATTGAACAAAATGAATAAAAAAAACAAAAGTACATTACTTGTATGAAAATACAGTACAAAATTTATTTCATACGAGAATTGGACAAGTCTCCTCTGTCTCTCTCACTACAGACATTTTGATTTCCCTGGGTTCAGTCTCCAAAAGCCAGATTTAGTTCTGAGGGTCATTGTGATCAATTGGCAATTTAATTCCTATTACGTTACCACTGTGGTATTTGTTGCTGTATCAGAGGCCTTCCATCGAAAGATAAATTATTTAGATCACTGGTTAACTGTGGTTTTGAATGCAGATCCATAATTTAGGGCTAACGTTTCACCTGAAACAGATTACATTACAAAATATTTCAAGTGAAAGTCCACCTGCTACTGCTTTTTCCACTGGGAGCTTGAGGGAATCTATATGGCTAATGAAATTTCATAATTTTGTACTACTATACATTTAGAAATAATGCATGAGCATCTGCACATAGAGAAGATGTCAATAGGTTAAGGTTTGGCAGCTTTGCTTAGTTGGTTGTAAGCCATACGAATATATGCATACGAGATTCCATACAGTTTAGAAAAATAAAGGCCTGATGTACGTGTACATGACCACTTGTGCGTTCCGGAAGACTGAGACAGACAAGCGAGGTACAACACCCAATACAGAAGTGAACCGATACTGAATGCAAAAAGTATCTAAACAACAAACTCTTTGTAGTTTTATAGAAATAGAAAACATAATATCAAGCAGGTAAATGACGGTGGTTGTTGTGATTTTAATTAATTAATCTTCAAAGAACATTGAAAAGGAAGATGTTCTGTATTGGTCTCAAATGCCACACCCAATTATTCAGAATTCTTTTATTGCTGCAGCTGATTGACAATGGAGTTTTATGTGTGGTTTTAGCAAACAGTGATCAGAAACAGAAGAAAACAAGGAGCAATGAGTCTTTTCTCCACTTTGTGATACAGAAAAAAAAGCTTTTTCCTTCTTGTTTTTCTCCTGTTTTTAAAGCCATTCTAAGTCTTGTGGGTCTTAGAAACCTATGGGCTTCAGTTGAACCATTAGAGAAACTTTTACATCAATAGAATGACAAGTTGAGAAATTAAGCAAGTCAAAGAAAGAGATTTCTCCTAATCTTAAAAATATTGCCTATGAACTCATATACCTACCTTTAAACAAGGACAGTTTAGCAGCCATATCCCGTGAGCAGCTTTTATTCTTAAAAATTCTAGATCTGTGATTACTCAGCATTCTTCAAGTCCATCTCAGTTTATTTCACATGCATAGTTTCTTAACCTGTTTTCCCACTTTTTACCTCTTGTTTTTAATTTTATTTTGATAGGTGATAATTTCTATGCTATTTCTTGAGGTAGCTTAGAATTTTGTTATAAGGGGAAAGGGTTTTGTTGTTGCTGTTTTTACTCTTGTAGTAACTAAAAAGCAGCTGAACAGATTTGTTCAGGCAACCCAGGAAACTCACTCCTTGGCCAGAGACCAAATAAAGTCTGCGTTTTGACCTGGCTCAGACTTGCTTATGCCTGCATTTAGAATATTTTAAACAAAAAGCATCCAGATATAAGTGGTAACAATTTAAAATTACAGGACTCAGTTGTAAGAATTTGGGATTTTAGGTATTTATATAAAATTTATGAATTTGTTGATTATATTAAATTGACTTAGTATTGAATTTTCAGTGCCTCTCAATTCACTCATCTACTGTCTGGATTCCTGAAAAATATACAGGGGGGCAATGGAACATGACTAGTCCAAAAGCTTCTCATCTGCAGAACAGTTTCTTAGAATAACACTGTGTCTGAAGCTGCAAAGTCCAGCTTGACTCAACTTTTTCACAAGCTGAGGAAGAGGTACATGACAGTAAAGGTGTCCCAGGGATTCCCCAGAAGGGCGAATTGAAGTTATTGTAAATGTATTAAAGTTATTAACATTTTGATACACATACTTAGAAACACACAGATAAGTAGATAGAACGGACCCTACTTAAAAGGGAACAGGACATAAGGATACTTGACACAGAAGGCATTTCCAAAAGAAGGCATGTTGGAGGAGTTCAGCTCAGTAGAAACAACATGAAAAGTTGCAGTGATGCAGATATGAATCTCATGAGCATCATGGCTGGTGAGAAAATGAAAGCTAGCAATATGCGTATTTGTTGTTTTACTTAGATCTGAATATCTCTTTTGCTTTCTAAAGTAGAGTGATTGTTCTTATCAAATACGTTAAAAGTTTTTGTCTGCTTGTTCTATTGATCAGATGACCCTGCAGGGGTGAACTGTAAATCAGAAAGAGGATCTCTAGCAAAGACATTGTTTAAGCTACTGAGATGTCTTATGAGGTATTCAGCACATAGTGATGTACTGTGCTTACAAAATGCGTTGGTGAACTGAGAGCCTATCCAGATTTTGTAAAGCACGAAAAAAATATTGACATGGTTTGTAGCTCCAAGCACAGAAAACTCAAAACATAGAAATCCAATGCTGTAACGGGTCCTAGAAGAGTGGTTGGAAATGACAGATTAGCTGTCTTTGTTTAAATTCTGTCCCTGCCCATGGCAGGGGGGTTGGAACTAGATGGTCTTTAAGGTCCCTTCTAACCTAAACCATTCTATGATTCTATGAAATGACGTGTCTTTTAAATGCAAAAGAGTATTCCTGGAATGTTTTCCATATCTGCCAAATTCATGTTGGTTTATGATGTGTGTCATTCCATGCAAAATACTTAGTAGGTCAGTTCATGAAAATAATTTGCATATCACCATAAGCATCACTTAGTTTTTTTAGCACTGACGAAAGGTGAGCTTGTATGTGTTTATAGGAAGACTGCAGGGCAAACTACAACACACAAGCATGTTCCTCACACTGCCTCTTTGGAATATCTCTCTGAAGCAATCTGTTTTGTTTTCTATCAGGGATTTTTAGTGAACCACAGCCCTGCTCAAAACAGGTTTCCCCTGAGAGATAACTAGATCCAGAACAGCGGAAATGTACAGAGTTGCAGGTGTTAGATGCTGTTACACTGGCCTGTCCACATTTAAGTTTTATGCCCTGTCCCTTCTCAAGCTTCATACAGCCTCTTTTTGCCCTCTAGACTGTCTTACTTCTCCTCTCCACTAATTCTTAGTTCTGTCAACAGGATTAATTTCTCCCTTTCAGGTCTTTTTGCTGGTTGGGAGCCAGATTATGAGGAGAGAAAATACACCCTGGCCTCTTACAATGAAGGAAAAATTCCATTCCCCACAGTTCAGCTGAAAACATGAAGTTTCAGTTGAACTGAGGGAATTATGACTGTCAAGCAAGATCTGTAATATTGAAGAATTTTGGTTTTCCTTTTGTTTTTTTTTAGGATATGCTGTTCCTGATGGACACCATTAGGAAATGCGGTTCTGATCACTATCATGGTCTCTAATGTTTGGCTGGGAATCCTTCACCTGTATCTGCCTTTTCAGTCTTGGAATAATCAAAAGTAAAAAAAGAACTAATTTATATACTCAGTTTTCAGAAGTGGAAACTCAGTCAGAGATTGAGTTATTGGGATTTGTTGTTCCAGCAACTGAGGTCTTATATGGTGTAGACCATAGCAGGTACAGTTATGTAAAAGATTTTTGGTAGCGTATGGATTAGATTGTGTGGCTGATGGTGTTAACTGAAACAAGGGTTAACCACCACACTGTTGTGCCGTGAACTGGACAAGAAAAACTTTGTTGTAATTTCTGAAGGTATTGCAACTACATGCATATTCATAAGATCAGATATGAAACAGAAAAATGAACCAACTCTGTTATTGATGCCTGGGAATGCTGGCCTTTTACTCTTTCCCATACAGTAAACAGATATTTCATCTTTTTCTAAGCTCTCCTTGGATACTTCAGTCTCCTTTTAATCAAGTGATGCTTTAGCTCAGCTATTATAGCTGTGTGGCTTTTACTGAACAATGTTTGGCTCTTTCCAGCTCCTCTTACTCATTTGATACACAGCAATAGAGAAGAGACATAGATTCAATTCCCATGACTAGGCCAATACACAGTAGGAACTTAAAATAGCGTCCAATTAATTAAACAACAACAACAAAAAAAACCCAAACAAACAGTAAAGCAGAATTTACCAAAATAAGAAAATCCTATATTACAGTGAGATGCTATCTCAACCAATCCTGTGCTGTTTGCGTAAATGCCAGAAAAGTAGCTTTAAAATTCTCACGAGGAACGCAGATTCTGCTGGTTCACTGTGAATAGAAACATAGTCACAAATAGTCCTCTTAATAAGATTCTTCTAATGATCTGGATGCAAAGAAAGAAAACTGTGCTTTGCCATATAAAGCTACTGCTGTTGTCAAATTAAAGCTGAACTGGAGCAGCTGAAGCATGAGCAGTATCTTTCAGAGAGCAGTGGAGACAAGCATTGTGGGAGGTGTCCCTGCCCATGGCAGGGGTTTGGAACTGTATGACCTTTAAGGTCCCTTCCAACCAGAACCATTCTATGATTCTATGCCTGTCTTCTGCTGTTTTCTTGGGAGGGGGCAACCAGTGAATCTGTAGCTCTATGACTTGGACACGGGAACAGTAAAAGAAGATCCAAACCAAAACCTGGTAAAGATCAGGGAGTCTTTCCATTATCTTCATGGGCTGTAGATAATGGCACAAATGACTGACTTACACTTACTGTGATGTGGGGATGGAGTACAACCATTCATAAGTGTAGCAGCAACAGCATTTATAGAAAAACACAAAATCAAATCTGTGAGAAGAATCTCTGTGCTGTTTTAACATGAATATCTACGATATTAGATGAATAGGGATTGTGTTTGAATATTTAGCTACTTTATTAATTAAATTTTACCTTATTTTTAGTCATACATAGAAGTTTCTTATGGCACATACATAGTAGATATCTGTGAGTTATTTTCTCTGTTATCATAATAATTTATAGTTGAAGAAAAAAAAGCTATAAATGACTGTAATTTTTTCTCTTTTATGCTTCAGCGTATTAACTGTTTGGATAATTTATGTAATTGAGAGTATGATTATAAATGCTGTCATCTGCATGACCAAGACTAAAATATGGATATATAAAAATAGACATTAAAACTGGAGAAAAATAAGAAGAGCTGGAAAATTCCTTCCTGGCCTCACCCTTCTGCAGATTTCACCAGTGGTATTACAATAGCTACGAAAACACTGAGCCAGAAATTACAAAGTCGTTTGGACATAAAAGAAGGAGAGATCTGATCAGTGGCACTTTTCTTTCTGAGAATAACTAAATTGATCCTTGCAAGAGGTTTGTGAAATTTCAGGACTGGAAAATAATTTTCTACACCTTTTCTAGCATGTAGATATTTACTGCTTTAAGTAAGAATGATCACAGCCCTTTACAATTTTAACAAAGGAGGTTTAAGCACTTTATAGTCATTGTGGTCAGGTCTAAATACAAAGCAGAAAAAAAGTCCAACCTTTGACTGGAGCATCATTATGATTTGGAAAGTCATTTGAACATCACTCCTACTTCCATTATGTTGTGGCTCATAACGTACTCTAGGCAAAAGAAAAGAAACAATACTGAATAAGTTCCTGAAAAAAACACCTCAGGAGCCGACACAAAAAGTAAATAAAGTTTTTATTGTCTTTAATAGTCTTCTATCATCTTTGACTGTTGAATGTAGGTGTGTTTCTTATTTACCATAACACAAACCCATATATTTCTTCCTACCCATCAATTTTCAAGTAAGTAATAATACTAATACTGCTGCGACTAATAATAATAATAATAATAATGATACTACTTCTGATACTGATAACAATAGTATTAATACAATTACTATGTTATAACACATACTCTTCCAAATTTGTAAATCAAATCTGCATTTTGGCCAATTTTATTTGGCTGTAAATGACAAAATGTAAGCATCTGTGGTGTATTGCAGGGTAGATCCACTCAATGCTTTGTCAGCTTACAGATGGCTCATATAGCTCTGTCCTGTTAGATTATTTTGATTATCTGTACTAAATTATCTGTAGATGCCAACTGCTATTGATAAATACAGCTTGTTTTAGGGACAGTGTAATAGTTATGAAATTGTACAAGAATATAATTGCAAGAACCTTAATGTTATTATTAAACTCTTGTGTTCTTGTAAAACGCTTGTTATTTTGGCTGCTTATCCTTTCTGGAAATCAGAATATTTATGGAATACACTAATAACAAGAAAGAATCTATTAATAGCCGAAAGTCCATTGTGATCTTTAAACATGCTGGCTAACAATAAGTGAGCTTTGGTGGTGACAGTTTTCTAGACATTTATGAAACAGCAATCAAAGTTTTCATTAACCTTTGGTTGTTTAACAGTATGTTGTTTTCAGGCTTTCCATTTGGAATGTCCAGTACTCCTTTGTCTCTCTTGCTTTTTGTAGTGTTTGGTAAGTGGTATAAAATCATTTAAATAAAATGAGATCTTACATCTGCTACGTTACTAGACTTCTCTATTTCTTACTATTGGATGGCTGTCTTTCAATTGTCTTTTATAATGCCAGTTTATTTCCTTCAGAAAAAAACATATGCTGGAGTTTCTGTGAAAATTTCAGTGATAATGATATTGACTGAAATTTATTATTTTTTATATTTTTTACATTTTTAGTTGGATAGGAAGGAAAATCCCATTACATGAGAGAATGCAAAACAATCTATCAGTTTATGTTATGCTATGCTGCCTATTAGTGCTGTCTAGAGACCTTGGGATACAGTTTGAAGGATGCCCTGAGATTCACTCTGTGGCTTTGGTGCTTAATACTTCACATCACCTGCAGATTTAATGTTCAGGTCATACAAGCCTGTTCAGACCAACTTTACAGTGTACGTAACGTTTGTGCTACTTGGAGTGCAATGTAGCATGGATGGGTTTATGTTGGGCAAACTGGATTTGTTGGGC
Source organism: Rynchops niger (assembly GCA_013400035.1). NCBI lineage: Eukaryota > Metazoa > Chordata > Aves > Charadriiformes > Laridae > Rynchops > Rynchops niger. Next base: position 265,249 of record VXBH01002049.1, on the reverse strand, counting down.
ACGTACAGCGCTGTAACAATAGGTGCTATACTCAGGTCCCTTAATAAGGTCTGGCAGTAATTTCTTAAAAAAACTGGACAGTCGTGCAATCACCTAATCCCTGAACATAGTGCAAGAACTCTGTAGTACCAAAGAGAATCACAGAATATTGCGAGATGTAAAGGAACAAAAGGTGTAAAAATAGTAAGAGGTTATGTAATAGAAACAGCTGGCATTGCCACATTGAACACTGCAATATGTGATTCAGATACGTGTTCTTTCACAGACTTTTTTTGTTGAAAGCAGTTACACTTTTTCTTGCCAATAAATGAAAGGATCCAGGACACACCTGTTTTCTTCCAACGCTGCTAATTCATAGAGGAGAGGCACTTTGGGATATGCTCTCAGTAAGATTACTCAAGATGACAAGAAAAAAGGCTTCCTCCCCCTAAAAAACACCCCAAAAACCTAAAACAAAACCAAAAAAAACACACAAAGGACAATTTGTAATTGACCTATTTTGATCTCTCTCGTATTACCTTTTCATGAGGTTGACTACCTCACACTGGCAGTTGCTGGCTCCTTTCTGTAAATCTTTCACTTTATGTGGGGAGTGCCCAGAAGTTTTAATTATATTTATACTGAATGATGGCAGTCAACAAGACAGAATATGCTAAGACAATCCCTGTTAACAATATGTATATTATATCTAGCTTTTGTGTTGGGTCTTTGCACAAGCCTTCAGCATAGGCTTCTAGCCAGTATGAATTGGCTTAAAAATGCATCCTGTTATGCTCTTCTGCCATCTGGATTTGAAGAAAAATTCAATTCTTAGGACTGTGTCAGCACAACAGTCATCTATTAGCCAGGTCATTATCATTGCAACAGCATGGGTAAAAACAAATTAGAGAAGCTGGCCAAGATGGTAGTAGCAAAGGAGACAGTTTCACTGTCTTTCTGGTAAACTGTTCTTGTTGGTCATTTTGTTTGAAGCAGATGGTACTTCTACTACATTCCCTTTCTTCCTAAAAGACATCATCCTCTTTCCTGTCGTGTTGAGCAAAGTGTGCTCAGCTCTGTGTGTTCTGCCCAGGTCTCTGTCTGTGAAACTCAGAGAGACTCCTAGGAGGGAAGGTGGCACCGTATCCCCATGCAACTGCTCAAGAAGAGGAGGCACAGGGCAACAAGCAGTTGGCATGGATGGTCCTATTGCCAGAAAACAGATGATACCAGTGAGTATGTGTGGGTGAGTGCTACTGCACAGGAGGACCCTGGCTCCTCTATACTAGCTATCTGTCATTTAGTGAAATAAAATGTGTTACACAGAAATACTGTGTATGAAAGGCTTTGCACAGATAGCATGTGCCCTCTAAAGCCTCCAATAAATAATATGTACAGTCTGTACAAGGATTGCCTCAGACTATATGAGTAAAATTACCTTGGGATGGAAGCAACTGGCCTGGAGAAGAAAGGACAAAATTTCAGTACTTCCCACAATACTACTCTTCATTACTAGTCACTATTTTACATTTCTGTTTTTACTTCTATTTTAACTCCATTTAAGAGATTAGAAGGGAACAAAAATTCTAAATAGGACTATAGAGTTGAGAGAGATGTGATGGCTCATCAAACTGAACAGAAGGAAACCACTGATGTATGCTGGATGGAAAAATATTTTAATTTTTCCAAAGTAAGGAACAGGTGATAGGTGCTAGGATGACTGGCAAGGCCACATAGTGACTGCCAAACAAAGGTGATTGTGTGCAGGCACTGAGAGACTTCATGGAACACAGTCTGAAGAACAGAGAAGATGGAGATTACATCAGTCTACAGTGTAGGTTAGAAGAAATGGAGGAGGATGGAAGATAGGAAGCTATCAGCTTACCTATGTATTTGTCAATACTGCTGAATAAGAAGACATGGAGGGCCAAATCCTGAAAAAGAAGGGTGGCCCATTAAGGAACAAAACCACAGGGATAAGTCAGAAGAAGGACCTGATTGAAGGAGAAGAAACACAAGGACATGTTAACCTTCACTGATGATCAAGATCAAGAAATAAGCCAAAGGTGGCATTATGGAAGAATTAGGATTAGAAACAGCATGTTTCTACTCTGTAGAAGAGCATGCATTTTTCAGGAAAAGAAAGTAAAAATCAAGGAGATGGTCAAAAAGTATGCTTGAATGTACCAGAATGAAGGAAACAGAGAAAGGTGTGACCTTTCTCTTAGAGTCTAATGTCCCCTAGTCACCAGGACAAGGGTTGGATATGGATGGAGATCTTTGCAATGCAAAAAATTTAAATAATTACTTCTGAGTAAATTTTAGTAATTTAGTAATTAAAATAATTTTAGATAGTATTGAGTTTTCCTTGGTCAGAGTAAAAGGAACTGATGAGCAGAAGAGGTATCAAGGGCAGGGATAATGTGGCAATCTACAAGTTTCTAAATAAAATTATACAGTTCCAAGGAACTGAAACACATAGCTGAAGTTTTGTTAACCATATAAAGAAAAAGAGTGTGAAAGAAAATAGTGGGCCTTTTGTTCATGTGAGCTACAACTCATGCTTAATATTGTCTAGACATGGGCCCAAGATTAGGGAAAAGTACTCTCTGCTTTCATTATAGATAATGCAGTTTCTAGGGGCAAAGGCAATATGCCTACTGGGACCGAAGAAAGTGGCAGACAACCGCTGTTCCAGTCCTAGAAACAGTAAGTTACATAAGGGGGAAAAAATTAGCAAATAAATAATACGCATGCACACCAACCTGCTGTACTTTTGGTTCTGTAAGCCATAATTTCTATGACAATTCCTAATCAATGTAACAGATAGTACTTAAATTAATATAATTATTTAAAAATCAGGACATTTATATTCTTTTACCTTGTATTATATGTTTTTAACTTTTTTCTACTACCTGAATGCTGATAAGGATGAATAGAATCAGAATTTCCATTTGTTAAGTGAGTCAGGGGCTGCATATTTACCTGAACCAATGTGTGAAACACTTTGCTTTTTATTAGTTTGGTTACTAGAATATAACAGAAACAAGTAAGAGCACTTCTATAAGCAGCGCTCCACTATATGTAATCTTACATAAAGTGTATAATCTGTACAAAGGGAATTTTCACCTAAATAAACTTTAAAACAATATTTGTACAGAGGTATTATTCAGTAGGAAAAGAAATCCATTAAAGCGATGTAAAGAAAAAGCAAATCATGTTCTCTCAATAACTGGACCAGATAGGATGCCAGTTATTGATTTAGTCTGGGATACCGGAATACTAAATCTTCTGCTGTATCCAGGCACAGTATATCTTTTGGAACTCTCATGTTGATTTATTTTTTATGTTTAAAAAATAAGAATCCTATTTAAGGGCAGAGACCTATCTTCACATAGCCACATTTTGTTTAGCTACTGGGAGAAACCACTGGCTTTTGCTGAAATATCCTTGCATAAGTATTGTCTTTTAGGTATAATATTTTTTCCAGGCATTGAAGCATTGTTATTTTGTGACTCTTCAGTGTGACTTGATGACTTGCCCAAACATAGGCCTTCTAATTTTTCCTACTATTTCAGAGATTGTTTCCTACATGTATTTACTATCTTGTAAAATATTTCCAAATAGAAAGGTCAAGCTTCTCACTACACAATGGTGGGATAGGGAAAAAGGACAAAGACTGAGAATGTTTGCTTGCTGAAGTCAGTCAGGGGAGCACAAGTGCGACCTTGGTCCCACAAACAACATTAACAGCATCTATAATATAAATCAATATAATAGCTATTTCTCCTACGATGAATGTTGTAAGAATAATAGAATAGGTTTTTTGTGAAGCATGAGGTCAGAACCACCCCCTAATAAATACTGTGCAACTGGGTAAGTACTTGCAGCGGGCTGAACAGCCCTCATGTGTTAGGTTACATGTCCTCTCTCTATTCCGACACCAAGAGGTTTCAGAATGAAGTGGGTCTCCTTGATCTGGCAGACTTATGTCTGATTAGCACCAACAAAAATGTTCAAGGTGGTGTCTGAGCAAGGTATAGCTGAGGCATTAGCACCAAGTTTCTCAAATTTGCCTCAAAAAATCAAGGAATTTGTCAGAAATGCTGCAACGTACTGAAAAATACAAGATAATAATCCTGCTAGCACTATATATGATAGATTCTTCAGATATGTCAGGTGAGTATACCCCATTTATAGTAGACAAACCCAGAATTATGCATATAGATGATATGAATTCATGGAGTCTAAGTTATATTCTTGAGTATTGCTGGAGGGTATACAGCTATTATATTCTAGTCCATAAAGCTACAACATTTTAAGAAGTTTCTGTCTTCTGTTGCTTACTCTGCTCCTTGTCTAAAAGCTTCCATGTAAGATGTGTCCATCTGCAGGGAGTTAGAGGTGACTAAGATTATACCTGAAACCGCTGCTGGCTTACCTAGAAGTTGTTTGTCAAAGCCCTAACATCTAAATTAACTTGATCATTGGTACCTTGGATTCTCAGAAATGACACCTCAGTGAAGATAAAAGACTGAACACCACAAAGGATTTTGTAGATCATGATATACTGCCAGAAAACACAAGCAGAAGATCAGAGCAACTCAGGGACTGGATCATTTTGAGTATACTTCTAAAACATAATACGTGGTCAGAAGCCATGTGGTCAGGATGCAGAATTGGTCAGAGGAGACAGATGACAACTTGACGCTCACTAGGAACACAAAGCCTTGCCTGAGAAAAATGAAGAAGCAGAGTTAGCTTGCAAGACTACACATATTCTTTTCTTTGTAGCTATACCTGATTCCCTGAATAAAGGGAAGGCAAATCAACACATGATCTAATGTAATTGCTGTCTCAGCAACATAATTCCTTTATATTTTTCACAGCCTCAATACATCACATTGTAGTAAGAGTTCAGACAACTAAAGCAGTGAAAAACATTAATAGCAATTTTTTGCTATTTGTTTCTAGTCTTCATTGACATATTTCTACCATTGTTTGGGTGGTGAAACCAAATTAGCTTTTTTTTTGCTGTTGTTTACACGAGATAGCTAGTGTTATCTACACCAAGCGTCCAAAAACCACAGGTCTGAATGGAAATAAAATAGTGATTTTTAATAGCTATTTTTATTTGATTTTCAGTTTTTTGAGTTCTTAGATCACATTTGGGTCATATTTCTATACTGTGGTGAGGGATAGAAGTGCTAAAAGCAGAGGAAGAAACAACCTAGAAATTCTTATGTAATCAAATGACTCTAGAAGGGGTTTTAAGGAAAGTAACAATAACTGGGAGCTTGCAATAAAATTGTGAGAGCTGGCAATAATTAAATTTCATTTTCTGAAAAAAAAAAAAAAAAGGAATGTAATAATTCTTGTCAAACCACTCTAATAGAATTTTATTTATTTATTTTTGTACAAGAATTTAAAATAAACTGTAGAAAGAATTCTATTCCTGTGTTGTTTTGTGAATGTGAAACTGAATATGATCTGACGATTGCCTGTCCACTCCACAAATGTGTAAGCATGAAAGCTTTCCCCTGAACCCTCACTGACTTCAGAACTTAATGAACTTCTTTTACATGCTTCAATCAATTCTTATCTTGTGCCATTACGGGGATACAACTGCTGAAGAAATTTACAGAAGCAAACACATATTTTCAAATTTTGTATTAAATTTTCATTTCTGCAAGAATACCTTTTGTTCCTGAATTTATTCCAGATGATTTTACCTGCAGTCTCCATTGTATTTACAATAGTTCTGTTTATTGGAAAATACAGATGTTTCTGTAGTATTTGTATTTTCTGTCTGAGGAAGCAGTTCTGTTAAGTAAGAAGTGTGTCTAAAAACTTAAATCAACAGACACAGAGTCTCACTTTGTTACTCTAAACTCAGCCACAGTAGGAAAGCAAAGTTCAAAGTTACAACTTTGCATCGCTGCCAAAATACACGAGCCCTATCTCACTGGATTGAGTCAGTTGAGTCCCACTGTGATGATGGAGTTCAGGCTGCAAGAAGAGTTCATGTTGGGCTGACTCTGCAGTACCACCCTAGAATGCAATGTGCAGTATCTGTTTTGTATTCCCTTGGGCTGGGAATTTATAGCAAACATTGCTTTTGGGAACAGCGTTACCAACTGAAATACTGCTGCACAAAGTGGCCTCCCAGTAACTCTTAGCTACTGCCACAGCACGCACAGATAATAAAAATAGAATCTTGCTTGCTCATCTGAAGTAGTTTCTGAATTGTCAATTTAAATGATTGTAAATAAATGTAACTTAACTTAAATCTGATAGTCAATTGAGACAAATGCAAAGCCATTTAGCTTAGAATTTCAAGTAAAAAAAATCCAGCAAGATAATTGAGGAAAAATGGATATTATACTGAGATGTCAAAACCCTCTTATCTTAGAGTGGGAGCAAGTATTTTCTCTTCTTAAAAAGCTAGTGCCTGTAAAATAATACACAACAGTAATATAAGTACATTGATAAAACTAGACTAAGTGTTTTAATTGCTGAAAATGTTTTTTGACTAAACTACCAATGCTTATATTTTGTTCCAATTTGTTTGCTTTTCTAAGTCTTTTTTTTTTTTTTTTTTAAAAGACAGTATGAATCGTTAAACAAAGACCTGAAAATCATATGCCTTGGCTCTGTTCTGAGCAAAAACATTGCTGGGTTCTGATTTATGCCCTGTTTAATAACTGTAGCTTTATCAAGGCTACTGCTGTGCAGTCTGCTGTGACTTATCCTGACTACACCTTAACCACTCCACCATGTAAAAAGCTATACTTAAATGAATTTTGCAGCTTGCCTGAGATATTCAAATTAAAACTTCTGTTCAAAATCCTATTATTTCTGAATAATAGAAGCTTAAAATGTAACATTCTTTTTTTTAAAATGAAAGCTGAAATTCTTATTTAATTAATTCCAGGACTTATTCCTTTAATCTGTCCTCAGTCAGAAAATTAGTATGTTCCAGTGCATTGCTCACCAGTGTGCAACACTAAAACATACAATTCTAATACTAAAAATGGGTAGACTGTGAGGCGCTTGCATATGTTTGTGGCTCTCGTGTTGTATTCATGTGCATGAATGTGATGGGCTGGTAAAAGTGAGTATGTGTAGGTGTATGTTCACAGCTGCCATCCCTAGGGTTAGGGAGAGTCTCATCTGTGTCCTCTGCATAGTTTACAAAGTTTGGGTGGTCATGGACCGTGTTGCCCCTTCCAGCGACCACTCCTTGGGTTAAGAAGGCTATCGTGTCTTAGTCATTGAGCCTGGGTGGCCACATACTCTTCACACCCTCTTTCCGGGTGATGGAACTCAGCTCTTCGTTTTCCATGCGACCCTTTCATAACCAGGCGACTATCCCAGTTAGTCTATGACACAGGCTACATACCACATGCAAGGTCAAAGCTCAGCTCCTTCCTGGGCTTTAATTTCACTAAGAAAAAAAATAACAATGAAACAATCAACTCCCAAAGCTCAGCTAAACCCATCTCTTCATCTTACTGTAACACAAACCCAATCTCCCTCTGCCAGGACAGCCAAACTCTGGAATCTGCTTCCTCCTCTTAATTACCTCCAGCTGTTGGTCCCTCCCTCTAGGCCTCATGTTGCTGGCAGGTGCTATGGGGTGGGGCAAACTCCATCCCCACATCCAGGACACTGTTAACTACCTCCTTCCTTCATGCTTTGTTCCAGTGACATGCCCTAACTTATAGCAGCGGTGTCCTAGTCATTTTGATAAAGCTTAGGTGGCTATTTTGTTCCTTTCAGGGGCAGATCAGACCTCTGGTACCACCTTCTCTGCTCAGGAGGTGAAAATTACACTTTCTTTTCACCGAGTGAAAAAGTGTGTCATGCTAGCTGTGGAACTCCAGGTCCTTCTGTCCGTGAATCTCTTATGCTAACCATTTCCAGCTCTGTTTTTTTAAACTCTGCAATTCCAATTGAATATGTTATAAAGGTATGAATGAGGTCTGAAGTACTATTTTTTATTAGATGCAGTTGGAAAAAATGGGTAGTTTCGGTCAAATAATTTTTTCACCGATTTTTTCCATCTAACTGGTCTGCCTGTTCTCTCAGTTATGGCAGGTGGTCTAATACCAGATACTACTTCTCATTACAGACCTTGCCACTTTTATATCCCAAAATTATTCTTCCTAAAACTATAATCATGTTATTATTTACAGCCGTCACAATGTGGAAAGAATGTCCCTTGCAGCCCATGGATAAGCAGGCTTGTAGCTAGTCAGTTGCAAAAAAAACCCCCAAACCAAACCCAGGTCACAAAACCTCCAGAAACCTTGACTGGAAGCAAGTATGTTTTTAATTCATTGTCTAAACAAGATCTAACATATTTCTAAGGTTATAATACATTACTAAAGTATTGAGGACATTGCCCAAACCGGCTAGAAATAATTTCAGCAATTTTGACACCTTTTGCTCCCTGTAGCTAAAAAGCATCTTTCAGAAAGTACCTGTTTGATGATGCAGTTTCCTACCAAACTACTGGTAATGAACAAGAACAGTCAACATAAAAATCCTAGGAGATATGCAAATCCCTTAGTAGAAAATGTTAACACGTTTAATTAAAATCAGAATAGCAATGACATCTTTTGTTTAAAAGAAAATGAGAATGCTCTATTATGTACTTATGTTTCTTGACTTCTAACAATGCAGTGTTGGGTGTTGTCACAATGGATGGAGTAACGTTTTACTGCACATTTAGATGAGGAGAGGAAATAGACATACATAAAAAACAAACTATGTGATCAGGAGTAACTGCCACATATTTGTAATATGGACATGTTTCAAAGAAAGATGTGGCATTTCCCTACTACAAAAAAAAAAATCTCAAACAAAAAACATTTACACTACCTGCCACCAAGGCAACTTAGGGAGCACTTTTATTTGTGTAACTTTTACAGACACTGTTAGTGACAAAAGCCATAGCAACTAGATTTCAGTTGTGTAATATATTTCTAATAGACTTCTTACAAGTGGAAAAGCCACAAAAAAAAAGCATGGTTACTCAACAGTTGTGTATTAGTAACTTTCTTCTGTTGACCTAACTTGAACTGAATGTTGTTTCATTTAAAAAAAAAAGTGAAATCCAAAGGGAAATGTTTAGGCTCGGAAGAATTCTGCCTAATAGTCTCATACATTTGATAGCTGTAAAGGCGGGTGTTCCAAAATACAAAGATTTGGGAGAAAATGATGTACAAAATTCTCCAAGACAAGGCAAGGTCTCACAATTCATCAAAACTTGCCAACTGCATGTTTTAGGTTTCCTAGAATATTCTAAGAATTATTATGAATGGTGTCTGGGTTAATAAAAAGAAACTTTATATAGAGAGAGCCAACTTATGAAATGGCAGCAAAACAAATGGGAAGGTGATAACAAAAATATGACACTCACAAAATAAGAATCTGGCTATGAGAAAGTGTTGCTTGTGTGCTTATTGTGATAAGGTGTTGTGCCTACACTAACAGCAAATGCACAGATTTCTCTTTTAAGTTGTAAAGTTATAGGGATTGTGGCCTTTTGTTTCGTGTTGTGTCAAGCTGTGAACCTAGCCCCTGTAATAGCTGAATCTTTTCGGCTAAACTTTGAACGACCTTGTACTTGGAAAATGTTTTTAAATCCCATTTAGTCATTATAGTCATTTAGCAGTTAATCCAAGTATATTGTTTTTAAATAAAGTTAGCTTCTTGTTGCCTACGTGTAATAGGGAACAAACGGTCAAGGCGACAATGATAAAAATATTAGAAAACAGAAGAAAAGTAAAAAAGATGTTTATCAAAAGGCGGGGATGTGGAAAAAGTGAAGACTACATATTACATAGTGATTGGATAATTTCAGAGGAAAAAAGAAAAAACAGAGCAAAGAAAAAGGTAAAAATGTAAACATGTTAGAATTATGACAGGAGGGTCATTATGGTTAAATGAACATGTAATAACACACAAAGATAAACAATTACAAGTGTAATATCACAAATATGAGATGATACAATATACAAGGAGCAATAAACAACAATAAAAATTATAACGGATGTTCTAAGGAGAGACGCTGTATTGATCAGGTAATTGTTGAATCTCCTTACATCTCCATATAACTAGACAGAGAGTACTCAAATGTGGTCTCTCACCTTTACATTCGTAATTGTGCAGGTAACATTTGCAGTCATAATAAAAATACTTTTATATAAAATTATATAGGAATAGATATTTTGGCCCTGAGTAGTGCAGTCACTTTCTTCTTCTGAAAAGGGACTCTAGAGCACAACGTTCTGCAAAAAACAACTTTCATGGGTTTCATCTGTGACCAAGGATGCTGGAATATTTCTGTCAGGGCCACAGGTAGAAGGACTGGACATTTTAATGTATGTTATAATTCACATGATACGAAAGCCTCTTTTGCTTCTCTGCATGCATACACAGTAAGAATTTTATTTCTTGTTACCGTTGTACATTCAGGGCAACTTTCCAAAATCTGCAAATGTTACAACATCAGGGAAAACTCATTTCTGTGTAAAAACATGCATGATATTCCTATAGCAAGACATCGGTGAAATGCAATTCAGTTGGTGCTTATTTCCAGGGTAAAAAATATCCTCCCCTCATGTTTCAACTTCTTTCTTCATTTGTTTGGGAAAAATCTAATCTTTTTATGAGTATTTTGCTTCCCATGTAGGCTACAGGAAGCATGCAAAGATGTGCTCCGGCAACACCACTTCACCCTCTACTTCAAAACCAAGTACTCTGCATATCCTATCTTAAATCCAGTACATTTATGTAGCAGCACCAGCCCAAATATTTCACGTACTGTAATAGTTGGATCTTCCATACCTTTCTTCGCTTTCAGTTGTAGGCTCTCACATCCAACTCTGGAAATAATAAATCTGAATAATCTTCCTGTGTGAGAGACAGTTCGGGTGCTTGTGCATCCTAAAGCGCTATCAAGACCTACTCTAAAAACAGGTTTCTGACTCATATCATAGAATCGCAGAATGGTTTAGGTTGGAAGGGACCACAAAGATCAACTAGTTCCAACCCCCAACACCTCCCAGTAGACCACTACCCGCAAATGTTAGTATCTAATTCAGAGAAGACAAAAGTAATTCCGAAGAGGTATGCTACATCATCCTAAACTAAAATAGGCTGGAGCCACAGCAGAACACGCAGAAATATTTGCACTGCTCATATGCAAATCTCCAGTATCACAAACAGGGACGTGAGACAACTAACTCGAGGCGTCCCGACGACTCGGCAATGGCAGGAAACTTGCTGGATTCCCAGGCATTTGCAAAATCCTGCGCTCAGCACCGCGGCCGGGCAGCAGCCGCTCCCGGTTCGCGAGGAAAACGGCAGGCTCCAACCGCACGCCGGGCAGGTGCTGACACCTTCCGAGGTGCGAGCCCCTGCCGCGGCGGGGCACGTCGCTCTGACACCCCCCGCGCCGAGGCCGAGCAACACCCCCGGCCCTGCCTACGGCACCCGGCGGCGCGAGGCCGAGCCGTTAACGGCCGCTACAGCCAACGCCCCCGCCCTGCGCGCGCGGCAGCCAGCCAGCCGTCCAGCCGGTGCTGTCCGTCGCCTCGTGCCAGGGCGCATGCGCGGCCCGGCCGCTCGGGCGGGCAAATTCAAACCTGCCTCTCGCCCCTTCTCTTTGTCGGGGTAGCCGTTGCGCTGACGTCATTGTACGGCGTCCTTCTTCTCTGCGGTTTCCGGCGCTCGCCCGCGCGGTAAGTGCAGCTGAGAGGGGGAAAAGTTTTCATTTGTGTGGTTCACGACACCGTTTTTCTCCCCTTTCCCTCAGGAGCGGGCGAGCAGGTGGGGGCTTTCCGCGCCCTCTCCGCCAGGCGCGGGCCCCTCGCGTCTCCTCGCCGCCCCTGTGGAGGGGACGAAGGGCTCTTGCCGCGACGCCGGCGATGGCTTCGGGGCACTCGGAGGCGGCGGCAGCGCGGGTGGCAGAGCTGGAGGAAGAGCTGCGGAGTCTGGCGGAGGAGCTGAGCCGCTGCCAGGTACTGGAGAGCCGCCCCCACCCCCTTCCGGGCGCGGCGCTGAGGAGCAGCCCGGAGCGCGGCTAGGGTCGGGCGGGCACGTCCTCCCCCTCCTCTGGGAGCCCTCTCCTGCCTGCAGCTCTGAAGGGCCGCGGGTTCGCTTCACGGTTGTGGCGGACGCTGAGGGCAAAGCCGGGGGAGCAGAGCCCCAGGCGCGCGGCCCGTGTGGGGCAGGAGAGCAGAGTGGCCGCCGCGGCAGGTCTCCGGGCGGGAGGGGGATTCGCTTCAGCATCCATCACGCCTTTGGCGGGCCTCCCGCGGCGCCGATGGGGGTGTGTGCCCACCTGTTGGGCGGTGGCGGCGGCCCCCGGGTCAGGCATGGCGCCTCTGCAGCCGCGGTGGGAGCGGGAGCCCCGGGCGCGGAGGTGCAGCTCCGTGAGGTGAATTTAACGGGCCCGGGCTCTGACTCTGGCTTGAAAGCAAACACTTGACCTGAAAGCGTTTTCTTTCTTCCCGGCCCCCCAAGAAGCCACCGTTTGTTTGCTTCACGTGTGATGGCAAGAGTACTGAGGCGCTGCCTTGTGCAACTCCTGGAAAAATGAACGAAAGGAGGGGTTTTATAGAAATGTAGGTCTGGAAGGAACCTTTAAAGGTCATTTAATCTCTCCACCTACCTTGCAGCAGAGTTTAGTACACCTAAGCTGTTCCTGGGAGGGAGGGCTTTATGAATAATTATGGTTGTACTTTCAGAAGTTTCCCCAGGCTGCTTCCCTGTCACCTCTCTTCATAGGTATGCTTCCCTCATTTTTCCAATTGGTCCTTCATCACTTATGTTTAGGTGTGTTTAATGAAACTAGCAAAATGTTGGTAATATGAGGTCTTGTTGTAGAAATCTACACCAATTGTCTGCCAAACAGGTGGATTACACCAAAGGGATGTGGTGGAGAGGAAGGTGACCTCTAATGCTGTGGTTGCTTTCTCACTTGCTTCCTGGTAGCCAAAACAGTGTTTTCTTCTGGGACGTGGTCTGATTAAATACACGGAGGCCTGGGCTGACATAGTCGTATCTGTGATCAGAAAGTAGCGTCCATGTTAAGAGCTAGTAGCAATTTGTTGCTTAAAGCAGCATTGATGTACCTGGCAGCTGGTACTGGCTTTCTGCTGTGGGTACAATCCCGACTTCTTGCAAAAACTTGTTGCACAGGAGAACTACGGGGAGAGGGAACTGTCAAAAAAAATCCTGTTCAGAAATAGTGAACAGTGAATGGTTTGAGGATATCTTAAATGTCTTGTGGGAGAAGTTTAGAAAACTCTTTATAATGATAATTTAGTTAGTTTCCTCTTCTCGATATGCAGATGTGCAGTAAAAGACAAGGTCTGGTGGAGGCAGAAGAAAGGCCCTGTGTTCTGCTCGTTTGCTAGTTGAACATAAATTATATATTACTAAAACCTACTGGCATAAAGTATTTTTGAAGAGCATTATGAATAATAGAAACTTTGAAGTAAACAGTACAAATCTGAATTTCTAATCACTTTGATAATATAACTTGATGTACACAAATTGTAGCTAAGTATCTGATTTCCCCTTTAGATTCATTCAGTTACATGTGCATTTCTATTTGTTCCTTGATGAACCCATTCCAGTCATTTTGAAGTTAGCAACCAGAAACTATTTTCAAATGTATTTAAGTCATATGCATATTATTTTGCCATTCCTGTATCCTTGTCTTATATCATATCAGATAGTTTTCTGGGAGGGAAGCAAGTGAAAAACAACAAGAAAATAGTTCCTGTATTTGAAAACAGAACCCAGACAGTGTTCTACAGTAATCTCTTCAGCTCTACATAGAATCCAATACATGCCATTTTTCTAACAACAGGAAATGCATGTTTTCAGGATTTATTTCAGTTTATTAAAAAAATAAAAAAAGGAAAGTGAAGCAGTAATCTATAAACGGAGATTCTTTTCTGAAAGCACTGCGGTATAGAAATCTACATGCTTTATCAGTTTACTAATCCGTCAATAAATGTAGAGAGGCATATTTAAGAATGTGTATGTTACGTGAAGAAGGGGGAAAACAGATTTTAATAAGTAAAAGAGGTTATAACTTAGCCAATTATGCAGCTTTTCCAAAGTAGGAGTCCAAAGTATGTAAAATATTTAACCTTTTTTGAAGTTTTGTGAAGTTACTCTGAATTTGGACGGAAACTAAAATAGGCTTCACTAAGATCTTCAACTGGTTTAAACGTTAAAATTATTCAAGGAGGGTTAATCCATTTTAAGCTCATATTTCATGTGAAAACTTTGTGCGAAGACAAGCCTTATCTACTGTGATTACCTGAGTTTCATTTGATGTAGGATCCTCTTTGGTTCTTTCTTAAGTCACCACCTAAAATTTGTAGGTCATTTTCATCAGAATAGTGGAACTGTTTAAGTTGTAAGGGACCTCTTGAGACCTTCTATTCCACCCCACCCTAGAGCAGCTTGCCTATGACGTTGTCCAGTTTAGTTTTGAGTATCACCATGGCAGGAGACTGCAGCTCCTCAGGGCAACCTGGGCTGGTGTGTGAAGTCCCTCACAGTACAAGTGTTTCAGCTGCTATTAAGATTTTTCTTGTCTTATGTTCTTATGTTCTATTCTGTTGGGTAGGATTATCTCTTTTGGAGATTACCTTAGCAGACATCTTGGGTACAAATGTTATATACTTAAAGATATTAGTGAGAGGGTGTTAGCTTTTAATCCAGCAGCCGGATAAAATTGCCTGAGGTTGTGTGGTTTTTTGTTTGCTTTTTTTTCTTTTTTTCTTCTGAGTATTACATTCACAGACACATCAACTGTACTTCCAAAACAGACTTCCCAAATGAAATCTAGTTTAATAGTTTAACAGTGTACCAGAACTAAAGGAAGAGTGTGGCCGGCAGGTTGAGGGAAGTCATCCTCCCCCTCTTCTCTGCCCGGGTGGGGCCACATTTGGAGGACTGTGTCCAGTTCTGGGCTCCCTGGTTCAAGAAGGAANTGGATGCGTTCCTGTGCAACCTGTTCTAAGTGACCCTGCTTTGGCAGGGCGGTTGGACTAGATGATCTCCAGAGGTCCTTTCCAACCCCTACCATTCTGTGATACTATGAGTAGCCTTAAGTATTTGTTTCGGTATTAGCATCTTGTATTTTTTTTTCCAAAGAAAAAAAAATCCCATTTATGAAATGTCTGAGGCTGAAAGTTTTGATTGATTCTAGGGAACACTGAACGAGCACCTGAATAAAACATGCCAAGGTTCTTTTCACACCTCCTTGGACTATTATATTCACTGTCATATAAACTGCACTTCTGAAATGAAGTCTCTCCACCGGTAACTGGAGTCTATCGACGATATGGTGTCCATTGGCTAAATATATGGAAGCCTTCTCTGGCTAATGAAGCTCCTGAGTTTTAGTGGAAGTATTGTGCATGATAGCTTTTCTCTAACCACAGGTATTTCAGGCTTTTTTCTCTTCTGCAACAGGATTCTGGAGATGACCATTTCTCCCATCTGAGATGGTGGCCTTTATGTTCAAACTGAGCTTCTTTTTCTTCTTCACATTTCTTTTGTCTTTTAAGGTAACACTTTCTACCAAGTAAAGGTGCCTAGAGAGTCATATAAGATATTTTGAGGATCTGTTCTTTTCTAGAGCTAATTCTGCTGCTAAGTCTTGACCTCTGCAGCTTAGGTTTGCAGTGTTTGGTATTTTCTTTAAGACCCCTAAAAACCATTGTGGGAGTTTGAATCATAATAAGGAAGATCTTGGAAGAGGGCCTGTTAAATGCACAACAATTTTGTTGCAGTCGCTCTACGAAAACTCATGTTGTCTTGTAATTCTGTGGTGGAATTTGCAAAAATGAGAAAGCCAAATTAAGAAAATAGTCCAGAGCTCCCAACTGTCTGCAGAGGAGACATGTAAAAAGCTGAGAAAGTAATAAGTAAATCTAAAGGATGTTTGTGTCTGTATTATGCTGGTTTGGGAAAATTGTTGTTGTATCTGCTGTAGGGCATCATATAATTATTTTGATAAGCACTTAATAAACGACTTTTAATTTCAGCACTTCTCTTCCCCTAATTTTACTTGAGAATTTCTTGCGTAGTTGAGTAATTGTCCTGAAAACAACTGCAAAGGAAACATGGAATTTGTGTTTCTTTCGGGGCCTTGTTGTTCCATTTCTGTGACTGGCTTAACATTGTCAGGGGGCAGTGGAAAGACAAAGGTCAAACTGTAAGTTAGGACACATCTGGTCTGCTACTTGCTTTAAATGCTCCGTTCTATTTTAGAGTTTTATGCTGCTACCTACCACCTTAATATCTCAAGACCCTTCCGTGGAAAATCTTCAACACCTATGTTCTTACTAGTCCCTGGAGTTTTTGACTCTGCTTGAATTTTTAAAAGATCTGGCATATGTTTTACCCCCATCTCATTTTCTCCTGTGATTCTTATTTTTTTGGGATGGATGCAGGTGCTACTTTTGCATAGTTGCTTCTGATAAAGGAAATCAGAGTGGTTTGTTTGTTTCTGTTTCAGTGTTGTGTGTTTTTTGTTGTTTGTTTGTTGCTGTGTTGGTTTTGTTGTTTTTTTTTTTTTTTTTTTTTTTTTTTTTTTNTTTTTTTTTTTTTGTAAGAGTAATGATTTGCTGTATGTCTGGAAGGTCATTTTGTGAGTGGAGTTTCTGGGCCAAGAATATTTTTCTTCGGCTTTCAGGTGCTTTCTCTTTAATCTTGTGTATTTAAACCACCTGGTGACTGTATTTTAAGAACTGATTTATAGCATATTCTGTTATTGGTTTCTTGCAGTCTGTTTTCTCTGCGATATTTCATTTGGTGCAAAATAAATGTGCATTCCTAAAGCAGAAGATATGTATTTGGTGTCTTAGCTCCCAGTCTCTTAACTGCTGAACGACAGATGCTTTCATGCCTCCTATTCTGTAACTAAAAAGATAGGAAAGGTTCTTTAAAGTATTCTGTGGTGGGAAACTTCATGAACTCCTCGCTTGGAACAAGACAGTGTGATTTGAGACTCTTTTCCACATGCAGTTGAGTGTCTCTATGTTGGGGGAAATACAGAGAGTTGTAGGAAGCAGGCATGTCCTTTGTTTTTTACTTATGCTATTGGTGATATTTACAAAAGGACTTTGGTTTGAGTAGCATCCTTTCATATTTTGCAGCCTAGGATCACTTTTTCTATTTGCCGAAAGTGCTGTTTTGGGTTCAAACAAGTGTCTTAACAATTTACCCATCATTAGTTTAAAAAAACCCAACAGGCTTCATTGTATTCATTGCAGCTTTTATTTCAAAGGTAACATGACATCTCTTGCTGCTAAAAAAAGGTTGTATTTTCCTAATTGACAACTTCCTTTTCTAACTTTATTGTTCTGCAAAAACTAAGAGTACCCTGTCTTTTTTTTTTCCCTGCAGTTATATATACTGTTTTTAGTGAGCTCTCGTTAGTGCTATCTTCTCTAGCACCTGTGCTTTTCCTGTCAGTGATGGCTGCAATGCTTACTCCTTTGCTAAGTTAGGAATTTATTGGACTATGTGTATCCATAAGCGTTTTTTGGGTAGAAGAGGAATAAGGAAGGTGGGCTGTTACTTTGTGGAAAGTGGAGTAATAGGGGCTTCAGCTGCTGCTGGCTTTGTTTCATGTTTCCTGGTTAATGTGAAAAGCTATGCATAGACCTGTTCTGGTCTTCATGTGTTATTTTATACCGTGTTTGCAGAAAAAGAGCAGTACTTTGTGATCAGCTGGACTGTTTTGTTTTTGATCACTTTGTGGATCAGGGAGGGATGTAAAATATTCTATTTGACATCACTAGCATTGATAACAGATAGGTTTGCTATAACAAACTCTTCAGATGAAAAATATTCCATTAGCTGGAAAGAGATGCATTTTTTCATTCTGGACCAATTTAACAGCCAGGGTACCCATTGAAAATCTAATGTAGCCACGATAACATTGACTTATAAGTAATTTTAACTCCACCTACTTTATTTACAAGTGAATATGAAAAATATATTAAATAACAAAACAAAATATTGCATTGTTTCATGATATGGAAATAGCTGTTTGACATGCATGTTGATAGTACGTATCAGAAATGTTTTTAAATCAATAGGTGAGAATTGAAACTAAAATTAAAAAGCCATATTTCTTCCTTAGCCATATATTTTTATGTCAGCTTGGTTTTTAATCTTATGACTTTGTGACCAAATGAATGTTTGTGAACTACCAGGATGAGAATTTGAATGTGTTAAGTGTTTCTTCTGGATGAATTGTTGATATCCATACTGTCTTTCAAAGTGGGGCAGTGTTTAATGCTCCCATTCAATAAATACTAACTTCTTTTATAAGTGATTAAGCCAAGACCACATATTTATTGGTGCCAAGGGATGCCAGCTGTTTAGTGCTTTGGGTGGGTTTTTTGTTATTTTATACTCTTATATTTTGCCATAAGGAGTCTAAATGACATGAGTGATTAGTACAGGTGTTGTTAATAAAGGCCTTATTCTTTATGTATTATAGAAAGAAGTAGTGTTGTTGAATAGCCAAGTTGTTTAATTTCTTTTGCTTGTTTACTTTTGGTAAATTTTAGCTAACTAGAATGAATTTTTGCATACATGGTCTTTCCTTCTGAAAAATACTTGTTTGGAATATTTGAGTAAAACTGAAAAGGGACTGAGTGATATTAAAAAAAAAAAAAAAAGACTATTTTTGTACTTAATAAAGTAGGTACCTATTCACAATATGTGTGCAAATATTTCACATTGCTCCCAGCATGTGAATGGGAATCTAAAATTTCCTATAGAGATCATAGAGTCATAGAGCAGTTTGTGTTGGAAGGGACCTTTCAAGATCATCTAGTCCAACCCCCCTGCTATGGGCAGAGATGTCTTTCAGTAGATCAGGTTACTTGAAGGCCCGTCCAACCTAACTTTAAGCACTTGCAATGGTGGGGCGACCACAAGCCGGTTTCAGAGCCCTACCACTCTTGCTGTAAAAAAAAAAAAAAAATCTTCCTTATGTCCGATCTAAATATAGCCTTTTTCAGTTTAAAACTGGTGTCCCTTCTGTCACTACAGGCCTTGGTAAAAAGTCTCTCTCTCTTTCTTAGAAGCTGCATTTAGGAATTTAAAGGCTGCAGTCAGGTCCCTTGGGAGTCTTCTCTTCTCCAGACTGAGAAACCACAACTCTCTCAGCCTTTCTTCACAGGAGAGGTGCTCCAGCCCTCTGATCATTTTTGTGGCCCTACTGTGGACCTGCCCTGACAGGTCCACAGTAGACAGGTCTTTCTGGTGCTAGGTTCCCTAGAGCTGGATGTAGTACTTCAGGTAGGGTCTCACAAGAGCAGAGTAGAGAGGGAGAATAATCTCCCTTGACCTGCTGGCCTTGTTTCTTTTTATGCATCCCAGGATATGGTTGGCTTTCTGGTCTGCAAGTACATGTTGCAGGCTCATATCCAGTTTTTCATCCACCATTATACCCTTCCCTATATAATATAGTCCTTTTCTGCAGTGCTTCTCTCAATCAACTCATCTCCCAGCCTGTATTGATACTGGGGGTTATCCTGACCCAGGTACAGGACCCTGCTCTTGGCCTTGTTGAGTTTCATGAGGTTCACATGGGCCCACTTCTCAAGCCTGTCGGTGTCCCTCTGTGTGGCATCCCTTCCCTCTGGTGTAGAAACTGCACCACTTGGCTTAGTGGTTTCCACTCATCTGCAAACTTGCTGAGGGTGCATTCCCTCAATTCCATTATGTCATTTCGGAAGGTATTAAAACAGTATTCATCACAGTATGGACCCTGGAGGGTCACCACTTGTTACTGGTTTCCATTTGGACATTGAGCCATTAACTGTAACTCTCTTGGACAGAGTTATCCCGCCAATTCCTTATCAGTCTAACAGTCCATCCATCAAATCCATATCTCTCCAATGAAATGGCAAGAATGTTGTGGGGGACTTTATCAAAGGCTTTATAGAAGTCTAGGTAGATGACATCCTTAGCTCTTCACTTGTCCACTGATGCAGTCACTCCATTGTACAAGGCCATTAGTCAGGCACATCTTGCTCTTGCTGAAGCCATGTTGTCTGTAATCACCTCCTTGTCATCCATATGCCTTGACATAGCTTCCAGGAGGATCTGATCCATAATTTTACTGGGCACCGCAGTGATGCTGACTAGTCAGTAGTTCTCAGAGTCCTCCTTTTTACCCCTTATGAAAAAGTGTATGATACTCCCTTTCCTCCAGTCACTGGGGATTTCATCTGACTGCCGTGAGACGGGCATGAGTGAAAAGGTACCTTTTATGGGAACAACAAAACATTGGTGTTTCTCAATAAAGCAAGTTGTGTTTTACACGCAGAAAAATAGGCTCGCTCTTCTAATTTTTCTAATTGCACTGATGATGCTTCAAGAACACACTGAGATGTTTGTTTACCATGAAATTACAGATTTAGCCTGGAGGAGAATGGCTGTAGCAGGGCTGGTTTTCCTGTCAAACTGTATTTTGATTCAGAAGTAGGTATGCTGTCCTTAGAGAATGACTTCAGATAATCTTGTTCTTCTTTGTTTGGGCACTATTTCAACTATTTCAGGTACTATTTAACTCATGGCTTAGAAGATATGCGAAATTCTCATATTTGTCTGCAAGTTCACAGGATTTGGGAAGTACTACACAGTAATTGCAGGCAGAGTTGACGCAATGGACCCAAGTTCTACTTGATTAGTCATGGTAATTCAGAGTGAATATACCCAAATGTATGCGTATGGTTATATTGCCTGAAAATAAAACTGCTTGTGCATTCCTGTATTCTTGGATGCATTGAAAATCACAAATGCATTATGATTATATTAATCCAGAGCATAATATTTAAACAAAAACTAACTCTGACACATATGCTGAAATATTGAGATTATCCTGGATTTTCAAACAAGTGATTGGAGTCTTAAAATAACTCTCAGAATTGTGTCACTTGCAGAAAGCAGCTATGTGACTTAAATTCATGTCCAGTTCCTTTCTGTGCATCTTCCATCCAGATTACTTCAATGACGATGATTAGTTTTAATTGAAGTAGCTTAGATATTTATAGCTTGAAACGAAAGCTCACAAATAAATTATCCTGTCCTTGATCTGTAAAGGGATTAAAGCAAACACTTACCTCTGGAACGGAACCCTTTGCTTTCTCATATCGTACCCTCTTTGAAAACAATTCTTACATCAAACAAGTGTTAAATTTTCAATGTTGAGTACTTAGAAAAAAACAATTGTCGGTGTAACAGCTGTACCATTGAAGGCAGCCATGCAAAGCATCCTGACTGTGGGATCACCAAAGAGCAAAGGAAGTAATTTACTTCTAGCTATTCAGTGAGGGTGGCATTGTGCGTCATAGGTCCATTTCTACCTCATAACTGCTTTCTACTGTTTAACGTATGTTTATTTCTGTCCTATCCTCCTGTAATGGTACTGATCTGACTTCTGTGATGTCAATTCATTGACTATGTCATGACAGATCAGGGAATATTTTGTATTTCTTGTATGTTGATGCCACAATGAGTAAATTATTTATGTCGATGAAGAACACGTCATAAAATTATTCAGTTAAGTGCATTGCTGTCTTTGTCACACTGATGGACTAATCTGAGTCCGTTTATAAAATCACGTATAATGACAGTATTTTTCGGTCATGTAATATTTTTGCTTAGACCACTGTTACTGCATTAACATTGTAACGCGATAACGTGTTAATTTTACGGTGCCTGTTTGCTTTCAACAGTTTTGAGTAAGGATGCAATCACTTGAGGAGCAGTATGTGTGTCTATTTATCTACACAGATTTTTTTTATATTCTACATATATGTGTAAGTAAAGCAGTATACTATCTTTTCCCATTTTTGATTGAAAGGTATCTTTATTGCCAAAACTAACAAGAAGATAACAGGAAATTCTATAAATAGAAAATTATTGCTGGAAGGTACATTAAACTATTTCTCTAGTATCATAAAATTACATGTTGGTTGCAGACCCCTTATATTGCAACATTAAGGAATTGGGGAAGAAACGGGAAAGATACGCTTGTTTGATGTCTGTTTTGAAGCTATTGATCTGATTTGGTCACATACAACCTTCTCAGAAATCTCTACCTATCAAGTAGATGTAACACTGCATGCTGTATGTGAGTGACTTCTGTGAACTTGAAAATAACCTGATGTTATCCTTAAAACCTGGTCTGTATAAGGCACTAAGTTTTCTTGTGAGGTACCAGTCAGTCTTCTAGTGATTGTTGAAAAGTGTAGCACCTCCAAGATAGGTTCTGTAAAGTCTGAGTATTCTGTATTGTGACCACTCAGCAGGATTGGGTCGATTGTAGAGAGAATACCTCTTATTTAGGAATATAATACGTGACTGGAAATCGCAAAGAAACCCTGGCACAGCAGGATCAAGAGTCTGCACTGGCAGCATACAACAGTGTGGGTTTAAAATTCTTATGAGACATCAAGAAGCACGTCTGTCACTTGCGTGTAAAGTGTATATGTCAGCTTGCTTAAAGGCTTGAGCTCTGCTGTCAGTAGTATACTAGATGTTAGGGGAGTCCAAAACAACCCATATTAACAATTTCCTTACAGATGCTTCAGTGCTTAAACCAGCCATTCTGTTTCATGCTTTTTTCCTTCCATTCCATATTGTATTTTGCATTTCCGTACAAATTCTTCCAGCATGATAATCATGCATATTTTACTTTGTGTTGAAATATTCACTTCATAATACAGAAAATTTTCAGTGTCTGGTTATTTTAGAGTTCTTACTGAAAATTACCAGTAAACCAATAGCTCCCTCTGTCCTCACAACTGTTTCATTTTCCCTTTTGGGGGTATGTGCTAATTAAAAAAACTAAAATGAGAGTTTGTGTCCTATGCTTTTCTAGCAATTATTGTAGTGGGAGGGGTGGAGGGTGGAGAAGAGGTTTGTTATTTGGGTTTTGTTTTTCGTGGTGTTTTTTTTGGGTTTTTTTTGTTTTTTTTTTTTTTTCCTGTTCTGGGAGTATTCTCATCCAGATTTCAGAAGAGAGCGTCTTCATAAATAGTAATAATAATTTGTAATGCTATAAAAATTTAAGGGATGATAAAAAACATTACTAATAGTTAACATGCTGTGAAAGAAATACAGTAAACATCAAAAAGTAGTGATTTCAAACTGTAGGTAACTGACATGCTTGATATATGAATTTATGCTAAAGGAGTAGGTGTTTCAATTTATCCTTGTTCTCAATACGGTACATGGCAGACATACAAACAAAAATTAAACCTACCTTTAAATTTAATACCCACACTGTTATGGATACATAGTTCCTGTGAGCAAAAAAGAGACTGCTTATGCTTTTGGCCCTCCTCTCACTTCTCATTTAAGTTTTTCCTGTAGAAATTTGGTAGTGTTACTTCAAAAGAATGGCAGCTAATTCTGCTTGATAAAACAGTGTAAGAATACTCAAAACATCCCATGTTTAGGTCATTTTAAGTTTCCATTAGACAAATAACTGTATGCAATATAGATACAGTTTTACATACTTTTGATATCAAATGTCCAGAGCAGTATTTATGCTTGGATTTCATTCCGAAAGGAAAGTATATTCTTTTACTTTAAATATTTGTCTTTCCCTGCTTATAAGCCAGAGAGATTCTTTGTTTTGTGACTTACACTAATGTTTAATAGATTCACGGCTTCACTTGCAAGCACTTCTGCTGTAGCTAGTCATGCTGTATAAACTTTGTCAGTGTCTTGTCTTATGTTTGTCTCTGCTTCTGAGCTTACTGCTGTTAAAAATCAGTAAGAAAAAAATCCAGTTTGCTTTGCAAAGAACACATTCAAGGCCTAAGGTACTCATCATTTATGTATGTCTTTCAGTATGATGATAACTGGAATTCCACTGTAGGCTGAGAGAAAATCCCACTTCTGGGGGGGATACGCATTTTTTTTTCATAATTCTTTAGTTCTGGCATGTAAACTTGATCACAGCACGAGCGTCTTTATCTGATGTTAGATGTGCTGTGAATAATCTTAGTTTTAATGAGTAATCTTCACTAACTTTCAAATGACATCTGTGTTCTGCCTTGTGTATGTAAGTTCTCAGCTGTTCAAGGTACACTCTTGCTGACCTCTTGAGCTGTTACCATACACTTGAGTAGGCAGAGTGTTCCTTGGGTATGCTGAAGATTGATATATCCCAGGCCTTGACAGCTGCAGTGTTTTTCTGTGCCAATTTCAGGCAGTCTAAGCAGCCCTTTTTCGGAAGAAATTGTTTGGCTCCCAAGACCATTCAGGGAACAGCCTTACCAAGCCCATTAATTGTGCCAAGAGCTTAAGAAGGCTGTTCAAACTTCTTTTCATCTTAAAACTGTAATAATTTCTGGCTAATACTTGTTCTGTTAAACAAAATGCATGGTTACTTATAGATTTAAATGAAACAGTTTTAGCTATTAATGTTTGGCATGTTAAAGAGAAGAAAGTCACATTTTATGGTAACTTACCATTCATTGACTAATGTTTATTGTAATGGCAAATTTTGTACGTTTCCCTGTAAACTTTCTTTTTATGTAATAAAGTTCACAGATTTTTAACTGCAAATGGTGTTCTATTTTTTTACTGGTAACGTGTAATTTGAAGGTGTGTTTGTGTCCTTATTCTTTTTGCAGAAGTCCACTTAGGCAGGACACTGCTTTGTTTTGTGTGCATTTACAGAAATGCAAATATATAGTGAAAGGCATTTGTTGATTTAGATTATAATATCTGTTGATATAATTACAGCATTGCTTTATAGTTCTGTGTGTGCTCATTCATAGGTTGCAGTAGTAACTTTAAATACCAGTTCCTGCCATCATCAAAATGTTTGATTGAACAACAGCATTTATTGAAATGATGTTGTTTTGTGGTTCTAGAAATTCCAGTGACATTTTCACTTATTTCCAGATGACTTGGGAAGATTTTTGTTTGTTTTGTTTTTCTTTTTTGTTTTTTTCTTTCTTTTTTTTTTTTCTTTTAAATGGGCACAAAAAATGTTTAGCTGTTTCTTTGAGGTTTATTTAGTACACACCATTCACACATGCAATATTCCTTCCTGAAAGCAAGCTTTGTTATTTTTGTGTGGCTCTTTCATTCCTACCTCATCTACTGTTCTTTCAGCACAGACCAAAATGTTGCAGAACTTGGTTGTGTAAGCAGTGACAATTTCAATGTCATGAGTACATCTTGGAGTTGATTTTACTCTTCCTTGGACAACTTCGAAAGTAGTCTGTGAAATAGTTATAGATGCTTTGAGGTTAATCTGAACTGCTTATTCAGTTAAGAAAGATCATTTGTACCTGAGTGTCTGTGTTTTCTTGAGGAAAACAACATTCACTGGAATTTCATATTCTATATATTATCAAAAGGTCAATTTCTGGGAGGCTTTTTAAAGCTTACGTGGAAACTAGATTGCCAGGGACTCAGTACGTGCTGGATGCTCCACAAAAATCACAGGACGTATGTGAACATTGCCCTCATATGGTATTGTACGTACATACATATAGTCTACTGTCCTGGTTTAAGGTAAAAGAGAACCAATTTTCTGATTTGTAATCTTACTTTTTAGCTGTGTCTCTTCTAACTGACTAAACTCTGAAATCAACAGCGTGTTGTTCAGACACTGTTCACTCTCAGAGTGACAAGACCTGATTATACCAAGGAACGGTATGCACAGAGGCTCTTGCTTAGACTTATTGCTGTAAC
>VXBH01002049.1:226983-239362 GCA_013400035.1 Rynchops niger | reverse complement strand
CTTATTTATTATTATTTTCATTAAAGTAGTTTAGTTCTTTTTCTAAACTTGTAAATCTCCTTATCTCTTCCTCTCCTCTCTGAGGAGAGAGGTGGGGGGAAGGGCCATCTGTCGTTCTGATTGGCCTATCCGGCCAAAACCATGACATCTACATATTTGTTCGTTAGGAACAATTCAGAATATATTATTGTAGTTTTCCCTTCTTGTTGTTTTTATTGTAATGGAGGAATGCTGTTTTTAGAAGTATGTGCCTGAAAGTTGTGTGCTATTCTGTCTTCTTGTCATGCTTTGTGCTGTTCCCCAGCTGCAACCTGGAGTGTGTAGGAACCTGCACGGTAGGACAACAGGCAGCTGCTGCTGCTTGTAGTGGATCTCCTGATATTTGATACCACTTCATGGAGTCATGCAGAAGCCCAAGTACCTCAGCTCTTCTAATAAATAAATAAGCAGAAAGCCCAACTACTTCTGTGGCCTTGTATACAGGACAGTAAAGGGAAAAGCTAAGGAAGTGTGATGGTAAGCAAATCCCAATCTTTAAAAAGCAAACAAAATTCAACTGGACAAAGCTTGTGAGTTCATAGATCAGGGTCAGAAACTTTGGTTGTGTGATTGATTGACTCCAGATTTTTTGAGCATTTGCAGGTGGAATACTGTTGGCATTTTATTAAGTTTGGACTTCTCTGTGCTGTAATGACTTTATGGCCCTTAGACCAATTTGTAAGTGTTTTTAAGTAGTTTAGTGTAAAATTACAGTGAATTGTGGATTAAAGATATAAAAAATATTCAGGCACTACTGTCAGTTTAGTTCTGCTCTCCATGTTGCTGATTAACTGAGGGATTTGAATTGAAATTATTTTAAAATTAATTAGACATAGTTTATTAAATACAGTGGTTTATTTCTCTGTTATGGTTCAAAGATTTCTTTATACTCAAAGTGGTGTGATTTAGAGAGTAAGAACTACTGACTTACTGTCCTTCTGAATAATTGAAAAGAAATCACATTTCCGTTGCTGCTATTTAGTGAGTTTTTGTTTGGCTTTGTGTTTTTCCTTTTTGGGCTCTCAGCATAAGTACAAGATATTTTTAGATGTTAAAAGTACTCAGAATCTCTGTTCTGTATAGATCCTAATGCTTTTTGGAATCCTGCAGCAATTTTTCCAAATCTGAAGAATATTTTTATTTTTCATTATCTTTCTGCCTGAGAAGAAGCAGTCAGTCGTGCCTGGTTCACAGTGTACGCACATGACTTTTCAGGTGGCATGGGTAAGGCATTTTCAGTAGATGGTGGCTTTTTTGAGGACACAGTAAAAAACTACGTGCTCTTTTTGTAGTCTTTCAGACTAGATACATAGAAATCCAGGATATTGAGTGTCATAAGGTGATAACATACAATGAGAGGTTGTACTTTCTTTTTTTTCTTTTTTTAAAGAAAGAAGTGGATAGCCATCTTGGCCTGAGCTGGGCAACCTAATTAATATGATGCTTACTTTTTGTCTTTTAACTTAATTCCTAGCTGAAAGTGAACTTATTTTTAGTACTTCTACTGAATAAAGACTTGGATACTGACATGAAGTCATTTGAGTTCTTATTTATATGATGTATGGCTTAGTTTTGGTGTGATCTTTCTTAAAAAAGTGAATGCAGCTATGCACCATAGTTTATACCATAAGCCAGTTCCTTTTTAGTGTTTTTAAATAACAGTTTGTGCCTCATTTCTTTCTACAGAAATTTTTTTGTTAATTGTTCAGTTTGGTTTGCAAATACCAGGAATGAACTATCCCTGTTAACACTTTCAGAGTTGTATACATCCTACAAAGGCAATTAGATGAAATGTGTCTGGTTTTATAAAGGACAAACTCATTCTGCTGTTGTCCAGTTTGCATAATCTGATAATAATCTTGAATTAGAAGATCTTTGTGGCCAGAGTCTTTGTTTTATTTACTTTCTGACACAATCAGAAAACTAATTGGATTTGTTAGTTGTGTGCATTCTTACTGTAGGCAGGTGAATTTTTCTGTGTGTACAGCAATACCTTGATAAGGCATCAAATCTCCATAAAGTTTTCTTCCTTGCTTGGTTGAAGAAGTTGATGGCACTTAAGGATTTAAATAAATGTAAACTAGAAATTTGAATATTTAAGAGACAAAAATATTTTTTCAATCAGCTATCATAAAATTCCTCACTTCTCACTTCCTCAGCATTTTTCTTACGTTTTCCCAGAAGTTCAGCATTGCCTCACTTCTTTATTTTAAAATTCAAAATAAGTGCATTTCTAAATTTGAAGGAAAGACACATAAGAGCTTCTAAAAAAAAAAAACCAAATCTTTGAGGCTTTCCTCATCAATCATGGAGAATATAGGTACAACTATCTCTCCTGTTTCTTCTATAATAATTGTTACAGTTTAAGTCCGTAATTCAATGTATTTGGCTGTTGCGGTTTTAATCTTGATAAAATAATTTAGACTCAGTACACTGATAAATCTTGGTAAAAGTCTGCTAGCTTTAGAGAGATCTTTTGATTTTGTATTGAAGGTAGTCGTTGTCTTATTCTGAAGAAAAAGAAACATTAAGATGGAGAAATTTGTCATGCACTGGTTCTGATACTGTTTGTAAAGTTCAAGTCTGCTTCCTAGAAGGCAAAACTGATGGGGAGCAAATGAAAAAAGACAGCAAAACCAGAAAAAGCAATTTCTGCTCCTGAAATGTACTCTAATCATACAGTATGTTGTCTTTATTAACTCTTGTGAGGCCTGCCAAGGTTTTAGTTCTATTGAGCTGTTTTGTGTCTTAGATGACTTTTGGTTTTAGCTCTTTCAACTCACCGTACTGTGACCAAAGGTGCAATTCTGCTCGTATTCATAAAAAATGAGAAATCAGGGAAAGAAGAAATTAAGTTGGAGAATCATGAAGAAACCAAACAGAGGAGGTGAAGATGGGAACTCAGGTCTTCTGTTTCATTTGATATAAGATACAGTTGTGCAGAGATGAATTGCAGTGTTTGTTAAGCTGATTTTAGTGAGGTTCTTGTTAACTAATGATAACCTGTGATATCTTAGTAGATTAGGTTCCAGAAGCTTGGGAGAAGAAGGAAGCAGGGAAATGGATAGTTGTAATAGTGTTGATTTTCCTTTTAGGTCGTGTATTGTCCTCATGCAAATTCTATTTCTCTTTAACATTCAAAAAACTAGTAAAAGGTAGGCTAAAGTGCACTCTCATAATTTTTACCTGTTGAATTTTACCTAGCTGCCAATATGATGGTTTTGGCTTATTCATTTCTAATTTTATCTTAGACTGTTTTTAGCAGGTTTGGTCTTAGTTCAGTCCATGGTTTATGTATGTATGCTTTCTTATTGTTCTCCTTGTCTTCATCTTTTGCTGCTTTTTTTTTTCTTTCATAACTTTTTTATGATTAACACATTATGTTAAAGAACATTGTTTTCTTGCTCTCACTTGAGAATTTTTTCAGAAGCTTTTATATAATGCAGGTTAGCCGAGTGTATGATAGAAGACTGATTTACTGTCTATTATGAAATAAAAT
This sequence comes from Rynchops niger, assembly GCA_013400035.1. Classification (NCBI taxonomy): domain Eukaryota; kingdom Metazoa; phylum Chordata; class Aves; order Charadriiformes; family Laridae; genus Rynchops; species Rynchops niger. The sequence continues at coordinate 235,824 of VXBH01002049.1, read as the reverse complement.
CTAAGAGCTGCGTATGATAAAACTTAATGTTGCAGCATGTATTCCAGGCTCAATGTTTAGTAATAGAAATGGTTTCTGCTGCTAGAAGTACCAGTAATGGATATAGCAAAAGGCAGCCTTTTTTGAATAATGTCAGTTTATCCTGCCTTATTGTCACATTGTGCACTCCTTTATTGTTGATTGTAGGTCTTTGTATTCCTCAGGCTTCTGTATTGTTAAAACTTTGTTTATTCAAGAGAACTGACATGGTTTTTTTATTCATGGGACAGTGAGTAACTTTCAGAGAATTCCCACTAGAGGTTTTTTTGTAATTGTTTTTTGAATATGCACAGTATAACTTTTTCATCTATAAAAGGTGTAGCATGGATTTAATGTATTTTTGTCTTATTTTCCTGTTTCTAAGGCTGATAAAGAATTTGTGTGGTGTCTGTGGAAACGTCTCCAAGTGTCCAGTCCAGATCTTACTCAAGCTGTCAGCTTGGTTGTGGAAAGGTGAGTTTAAAGATTTAACATGATAATAAACCAAAAAATAAACAGAAACTCTTCCTGATACCATATTCTTTATCTTTTTAATGGAAAATTACTTTAGAAGTACGTTACAAAAATTCCATTGCTCTATTTTGTCAAGAGGACCTAGAATATGTTGCAAATTTCCTTTTTCAGTGTAAGTTGAAGTATACTTCAAAATCTGTTTTCACTGAGGTTACTTTGCTGCAGTTGAATTAAATTTTTAAATTATACATGTACTGCATATTCTCTTTTTCTGTTGAAAGAACAAGAGGAGGTAAATGACACTTTCTTGTGTCATAAGTGGTTGGATAACAGTTACATATATAAATTAAATTTAACTGCATTCTTAAAGAAGCAAAAGGCGAAGACATGATAACAGAATAGATGACTATGCAGTTTAATTGTTACTCCTCTGAGGATATTAATGATGACAGTTTTCCTCAGGGTACTTACATGTTATCACCTGATTGCTGTAAATGTTAGGTAATCATTACAGTATGTGATTGATTGTTTTAGAACACTAATATTTAGAAATTCATAATTTTTGTAGGTCAAAGATAATGAGAATTTGAATAAGTTGCTGATGTGACTGTCAGAATTCAAACACTTCATTCTTTTATGTTCAAAAGATTTGTCTCTTCTGTCTCTCAGGGTGCTATGGATTCCCTCTTGTAAAATGAAAAAGTGTATTTTTTAAAAAGAAAAAATGGATTTTAACTTCTTTAAATGGCTTGCCAATGTTACTTGGGAAGCTTGTCATAGATCCAGGAGGGGTCCTAGCTTTTTTGGGCTCCCATTCAGTGCTTTGATCTCGAAAGGCATGTTTTGTTTGATCACGTCTTTCCTTTCTGGACTTGATCAGTAAACATTCTTCCACTTCTCAAAATATAGTATTAAGTTCTTTATCTGGGAGTGCATTCGCTATTTTTGTCCCATCTTCTACACTGCATAAAGCAATGAGAATTTTGTCCAAAAATACGGTGTGATAAGGTAACTATAGCTAATATTCTAAGGCATTCATATCCACAGAAATTGACAGTGTAAGCACATGCATCTTGTTTTAAGATAGCTGTTACCTGAGAGTTCACGTGTCACCAATTATGATGTCAAGTAACTTCAGGCTGTGTACTGAGACACTTACCTGCAGACAGTAGTAGCTTGGCTGTTAGGACTGTGTACTGCTTTCACGTTGCTTAAGTATTTTGATTTGGGGAGTAATTATAATATATGAGGAAGACTTAGGAACAGATTTCCAGCATCCCTCATTTATGTTGAAATGTAGATTCTTGCTGACTTATTTCATGATAAATTTTGGTCATATTTTCATGAGGACAGTGGTGGTAGTGTCAATCTTCCTTCGTGCAAAAAAATGCAAGAACTGCTTAAAATATATAGTCTGTAATATAAGTAAAGAAATGTTACATGTATGTAAGCACAAATATATTGAAAACATGAAAAAATTGTTTTCCTTTAATCGCATTTTACACATAGCTGAACAATATGGAAAATCTTAGCTCTTCTACATGAAGCTTAATGAGGTAGAAACACATGTGTTCAGTCTTATTAATATTTTTGATTCATGTTGCATATAAAGATAACCAGGACATTAGGACAAATTGAAGCATAGACATGTTAGGAAGCACACATTTGAATAATGGTGAATTATATGGAGTTCTTGAATTGTTTGCCTGTATAAGATAGTGTCTGTTATTTTTGTTTATCCTTCTTCAAGTCTAGGAATATTTTTATACTTGGTAGTTATCCCTTGCTTTAAATTATTTTATACTTTATTTACAACAGAAACTGGTAATTTGTGTGTGCATTATCCTGATTGATACAATGGACACGGGGCTCTTAGATACCCCCTTGATGTCCACAAGCATGGTAATGATCTGATTTTTTTTGGTTTTTTACAATGGTAGGAAATGTTTGTGAAACCCTTTCAATGTAGTGTTCTGTCTATCAGAAGACTTGCTACAGAAATCTGGTGTATAATAATAGTCTATTATATATGAAGGTAAAGATGTATTCTGTGTATGTGCTTTGCATTTTGTGTAGGGGCTGGTGATTTGTACTCTTATGTGAAAGCGTGACAACATACTTCTATTAAGGTGCTTGTCTAGATTTTAACGTCCTATCTTCTTTCAGAAAAATGCTAGTCCTTTAGAACACTTCTCATGAACTCAAGGCTATACATCTTTATCATACCTTTCCTGTGCTTCTCAGAGTTGTGGAATTAAGAAAGAAGAATTTCACAGTATCTTTTTGGGTGTTATCATTACCCCAGAGAATCCTGGAACAGGTTTGAATAAAACTCATTCAGTCTATAGGGGTTTTATTAATCATGACTTTGAACTATGGGGTTGCTTTGATTTGACAGATGGAGCAATAGCGTGTATTTTTCTTTTTAATTGAAGTAGCTTCATCTCTTTCGTCTGAGAATGATCTAATTGGTGCTTTGGAAATAATTTCTAGCCCAGCTTTACTTGTGAATCTTCTGCACAACCAGCCTACAGCGCCATATATTCCTGCCTAACTTTTCCAGCTATAACTTTTCTATAATCTTTTCCTAAGTAGCTTCTGTTTTATAGCTGTACCTCTTCATGCTCTCATCCTTTCAGAAAAGTTTTTGTCTTATTCCCTACCTTTTAGCAGTAAATATTTTTTTTATATGTTACTACAGTGTCAGTTTATCTCAGTTCCAATACGTCGATTAGATTTCCAGGGAGTCTGCTACCTAGCAGTGCTGTAGTCCAGAAAATTATGGGACAAGTGATTGTCTGGCTTTGTTAATCTAGGAAAAAATATTTGGATTTAAAGGGTAAAGAGATGGGATTACCAAGTAACGTTTATAAGCAAAATGCTTCCTGAAGCATGTCACTTGGCAGGTCTATGCTGCTCTCAGCCTGTTTTTCTATATTTTACACAGTTGTATCCAACAAGAGCTGGAAATGGAAAATTTACACTGAAATTTGGTAAAAACCAGCTTGAGTCTTAGAGAATTTTTTTTTTGCCTTCTCATTTATATTAGGAACAACATTGACTCAGTTGTACCCAAGTTGATAATGTTTTCCATGTTGCCCTGGCATACAAGGAGATTTTGAGATAGATACAAACAGAATGAAATGGATTTAAACCTTTTATTGTTTGTGCTTCTGACATGGATACCACTAGTGTTTGCATAGCTTAATTTTTCAGTGTGCTCTTTCCACCAAAAATTCCATAACTGAGAAACTTTCAGTGCCCACCAAGTCTTTGTTATAGACTACCTAAGACCAGAATCCAGCTATCTAATGGAAGCAGACAGACTCTAAAAAGCATAGTCTTGTGTATCCTAGATCATTTATGTAATGAACCAAACAATATTGTCCAGTGGATTTCAGTCTTTAAATTGAGGAAAGCAACAGCCAGACTTTCTTCAGGAGGTTACAGTGACAGGAATAAAAAATGCAGGTGTGAAAGGACAAAATGTTCACTTACGACCTTTTACACCACGGATGTGTAATGAAGAAAAAGTATTAGGAGAAATTCAGTGGGCAGTACTAGCCATACAGTCGATTAAGTTATATTTGTAGCATTAATTTATATTTGTAGCATTAGACAATTCCTTATATTATCTTTTTCTCAAATAAACCAGGAAAATGTAAAAGGCATAATTTGGGGGACATAGAGGGGAATTAATAGTAGTTTTCCGTTATCTGTCTGCTATTCTGAAGTGCTTTCATGGTCCCAAAATAGAAGTTCACCTGCCCTAAAATTTTAAAAATTCAGCTGGTACCTTTTTATGGCTGTGCAGTTGATTCCTGTAATACACCAATGATATTTTACTTTTCAGCAGTCTTTGCAGTTCTTGCTAGATAACTTGTAACTATATTCCCATTTTAATATTCAGATATAAACAAAAAATTATCTTTACTGTGCAAATGAGAAATGCCTTTGGGATATGTAAAAGCCTCCAGGTATTTTGAAACAAGCCATTGTAAAAGTACTACTCATGTTACTATACTTTCCAGCTACTTTAAATACTATTGATCTCAGTATTATGTAAAGAGCATGCTATTTCTAGTTCACTGCTTTTTGAAAAATTATTTTTTTTTTATGATGAGTTTCAAAAAAAGTGCTAGAAAGTATCTTTTACAGGTAAATGCATGTGTAATCTCAAATAGAGTTGGGGTTCGGATGAGAGTATCAAAGGTTTTGAAATATGTTTGTAAACTTTGAGAGCTCTCCTTTAAGACTTTTCTCTTATAGTACATGAAATCTTGACAGGTCAACTGACTCTTAATTTTCCTCTTGGGCTTTACGCTGACTCCTCTGCTTTCTTCTGGAAGGGAGATGTAGCAAGATCCATTAATGATTAAGTCGTGGCAGTGATACGAGACTTGGTAGGTGTAAGTGGGGATTGGATTACATTAGATGATGCCTTTGCAGATAGTTAACATTTGGCAACCTTGCCTTACACAAATATTTTTCCACGCCTAAATTCGAAGTGTGCTGTAACTTGCTTATCTTCTTTGTATCTTAACAAAGAGCAAGAATGGATATATTGTTTCAGGCCACTCAGAGGAACAGTGGCAACGTGAATGTTGGTGTCCCCGATTAAGAGTTTTGTTGTTCTTCCTGGGGAGTTACATCTGTCTAAAGGTGTACAAATGGATGAAAATATGGATGAAGAGCAAGTGACCAGAAATAACTGTAGAATTTTTGGAAAGGCAATCACAGGAACTTATGCTGTGGCTTGCTGCATCCTGTGAATAGCAAATTGTGGAAGAAACATTAAACAGTTTGACATAGATTCCTCAGTGACTGGTGATCTGCGCATGTACTAAAACTGACAAGTACTTCTTATGTAAAATGATAAGTGAATGTGCTGTATGAATGAGCAATATAGACTGCTGATGTTAATTGAGAAATAATTAAGAAAACCTGTATTTTGCATCTTTTGAAGGGATGATAAATAGCTTGCAGCAGCTTTCTTAAACCACTTACCATTTTACTCTTGTGCAAATTAACAGGAAACAGAATGACAGGAGAACAAGGAAGTAAACAAGGTCTAACACACTTTTAAAGGCCATTACCATTTTGTCACTCCGAGTTTAAAAATAAAGTGGACTCCCTAGTTATTATCACTCAATAAAGTGGACAGAATAATAGAGCATAAGAGTACAACCTTTCTATGTAAGGTCAAATAATTGTGATTTTGTACAGTTGATGAAAGTTTAATATCCTGTTTCATTAAAAATTCTCAGAACATTGAACATAAGTCAACATTCCATGGAGAAGAAGGTATTATGCAGCTTGCATGTGTGCATATCTGCATATCGGAGCACAAAATATTGACATGATAATTGCAGTCAAGCCTGATTGAACCGTGGCCTCTGGGAATTCAGCTGGTGTTGTACCAACTGGATGGCTGCTCAGGACACAGTTTGAAATGCAAGGTGCAAGTTAGCACTTTATTCAGCACAGGCAGGCATCATTTAAAAATCCTTGGGGGAAACCCTGGTGATGTGCAGATGTTAAAGCAGTCTGTTCTGAAGTGCTGATATTTTGAACACTGTAAGAGACTTGCGTATTTTAGATGAAAAATGTTTGCAAAATTATTAGGGGAAAATGTCACTATTTTCTTTACTACTCTAGTATTAAAATGTTTTGTATTTTATATACATTGCTTAAAATAAGAGGCCTTAATAAATCATCTAATTAATTAAATCAGTCAAGTTAGACATGCAGAAAAAATTAAATTTCTGTAATGATGCTTTTCCATTTTGATACATAACATGGAACATAGAACTGGCTGTATAAATAATTTACCAAGGAAATAATTTCATTTTACAATTGTTCTTTAATTACAGCTTAAATTATGTTTGTAAAGAAACAAAAATAGGTGTATGCAATTTTGTTGTACAGAATAACTGCTGTCTTAGAAAAGTGCAAGATGTGTGGTATCAATTTAAATACTTTTTTGCTCCATGCTAAATCGTTTAAAAGTGCTATTTGTAAGAATTAAAAGAAAAAAAAAACTTCTAATGTGCACCAATTATAGTTCATCATGAAGTATAATGATCTTCTAGAATCTGAGGTGAAAATAAACACTCTATTAAATGAAAACTGTTTTGCTCTATTTTTTTTTATATCTTCTTAATGGGTACATGGAAACACAGTCAGATTTCTGGTTGGAAGATTAAGGCATAGGCTCTGTTTCTGCTAACCACTGACTGTGGTACAGCAGGGATGGGGCTGTACACAGTAAATTACAATATTGGTGCCATATTTACAGTAACTGACAATCTGTGCTCTACAACTTCACTTTATGCATGGGTGATTCATTATCTATTTTCTATTTAATACTAACAGTGAATGTTTGCATTTGTATAAGTCTGTAAAATAGTTGGAAGACCCACAGAGATTATAATGAAATTAAATGCTGCATCACACAAGCTGATATTTTGTAGCCTTTGTACTTCTGCACCCCTTTAGATTCAAAGAAGTATCTTTCAAAAGTAATATTTCTAGAAGCAGTGTATTTTCAGTTACGTAGGTATACTGTTAAAATACAGCCTTTGTTCACAGCCCAAAGTTTCAGTGTAGGGTTAACTTTCATAGCTATTTAAGACTAAATTTGTAGATGTGTTGTTTTTTTTTTTAAATCCTGCTGTTTGTAAAACTGAAAGGACATATTCCATGAAACGTTAACAGCAAATTCAATTTATTACTTGAAATTATTTTAATTTAATTGTTGTAAAAATGATATAATTATATACAACTCTGAATTAGTTTTTCTTGACAAATGATTAATTGCTTGACTGATTAAGACCTGTGATAAAACATAAGATGCCTCTTTTCCCAGGCTGCTTTTGCTGAAGATTTTAGAAAACACAGTGTTTTATAAACTTCATCAAACTTCTGTTTTTTAAAATCATAAGGTTTTCGTAGTGTGTATTCTGTTTTCATACCTCATTCATCGTTAAATGTTTCCTCATAGTCTAATGTTTCATTTTTGACAAACCATTAAAAACGTGCCAAACCTCAAAAATATTGCTTGCCCTGGTGTGTAGAGTATAGCATAACATAGAAAAAAAAAAAATCGTAACAGAAGAAGTGTTAAGCTGCTTTCTAAATTTCTTCATTTTTGTGGGAAGATAAATCTCGATAATCTTAGTAGCTAAATACATCTGTGTTAAACATTTAAAATAGGTAGTACTCATGGGAAAACTGATTGGAGCTTAAAACTTGTACAAATTGACAGCCTCTCTTCACTCCATTTTTCATCCTAAAGAAGTCTGTAAATATTCTTAGCTCACATCATTATTGCTCATCAGTGGTTCTAATTAGCTAAACAGGAGTTTGTCTCAGTCATTGATCATCATCAGCTTCTTGACAGTGCCTGATTTCCCCTCCCTACCCCATATTCCAGTGGACTTTTTTTAATATATTGTAAATACCTAACAGCTCAGTTAATAAAGTTGGCTGAAGACTTTTCTTAATATTTGTTACTCCTCCAAAAAAGAGGAGGCGATTGCTGCAGTGCTTATCAAGTCTCATTTCAAGGTGCAACAGCACATCCAAATATGATATGTAAGGTCCAGTCAATTATATTACCTTGAGTGGCTGTGGGGAGCTGTCCTGTAATGAGGACTGGAAGCTGTTCGATGCCACCAAGAGAAGCTGCTGATAAAATTCCATGTGAGTTTTCAATGTATGCTTTAGGCCTCTGACAGCATCCATTGTGTGCTTCAATTCTGATCATTAGGTTTTTTTCTTTAGCTGTGGGTTGTAACTGGTGAAACTATTTTGGGGGGCATTACTACAGCCTGTCCTATCCAGACAATCTGAAAGAAAACCTCAGAAAGCCAAAAAAACTTGAATTTACTTTAGACTTTTACTACTCATTACGATGACAATAGATCTGTATTTATAATCTCCATTCCTTGACAGCTTTGTTCGAAGAACTTTCTGACCAAGCATCAGGTAAACAGGGAAAATACTGCATTTAACTAGAAATGCACTTTGAATCATGGGCTAATGTGTGCCAGTGTTACAGGCACATTTTTTGTTTAACAGAGATCTGTTTTTTATCTCCTATTCCAGACTTTATTATTCAACCTATTTTGTGCATTCTTGTCCTTTATAAAAAGTCATGGGAATCCATAAATTCTTGACTACCAATAATACACCAGAGTTAGATGTGCATACTGTTTTTCAGTTCTCTATAGCAGTTTGTTCTTTTACTTGGTTCTTGGCTGGTTTATTCACTTTCACTTTATATCACTTTGTAAAATTTTTATATATATATATTTCATTTATATATATATATATATATTTCACTTT
>VXBH01002049.1:200347-226584 GCA_013400035.1 Rynchops niger | reverse complement strand
GGTCTCATGAGAGTGGAGCAGGGGGCAGAATCACTTCCCTCGACCTGCTGGCCATGCTTCTTTCGGTGCCGTCCAGGATGCTGTTTCCTTTCTGGGCTGTGAGTGCACTTTGCCAGCTCATGTTGAGCTTGGCAGCCAACATCCCCAGGTCCTTCTCAGCAGGGCTGCTCTCAATCCATTCTCTGCCCAGCCCATATTTGGGGTTGCCCTGACCCACATTCTGGACATTGCACTTGTCCTTGTTGAGCTTCATGAGGTTCACATGGGCCTACTGCTCAAGCCTGTCCAGGTCCCTCTGGATGGCATCCCTCCAGCGTGTTGACTGTGCCACACAGCTTTGTGTTAGCAAACTTGCTGAGGGTGCACTCAATCCCACAGTCCACATTGCCAACAAAGATGTTGAACAGCACTGGTTCCAGTACTGACACCTGAGGAATACCATGTAGAATGGTTTAATTTAAGCAGAAATATAAATTTAAAAAAGCTGGATTAAAATGGAGAGGGCAATAAGTCACTGTGGGAACAAAGAATGGATAGGACATATAAGCCACTGGTTATGATCAGGATACTGTTAAGGGCTGGAGGCAATGCTGTTCAGTTGTTCACGGGGCTTATGTATGTGTGTATTTTATTGTGTGATTCTTCCTCTGTCTACACGTTACTCTTGTATGTACGTTTTAGTAAAGTCCTGCTTTGCTTTTTGTCTTCTGAAGCTCTTAACATTTTGTATCAAGCAGTTATATGTGTGTCTAATCTTAAATTCTTAAGTTGCCTAGCTGTAATTAAGACCAGAGGAAACTTGGAGTGCTGTAACGCTTAAAGTTTAGGTGTAGATCAATATAGGTCCATCACTTCCATAGGCAGATTATAGTATGACATGCTTATGGGGGAGAGATGCCTTCTTCACAGAATATTTGGATTGTGTGTACTGCAACTATTATCTTTGAAAAAGGGTAATTGTTGACAGCCGCTAAGGAGCCCACAGCAAAGTAATTAATTACGAAGAAGCATTGGTATTTTTATATTTGGATTTTGGTTCATTTAAGTTGTGCAATAATGTACAGTCCTATCATGAACAGTGTGCCTGTTTCAGGAACATGCACAAACTTCTGTGGTAAGTATTATACAAATAAAGTATTCACAAATATTTTTCCTTACTAATTCCTAATTTTTAAAGTTAGTCATCCAGTAAGTTTTAGTGCAAAGTCTTACAAGCTTATCAGAAAGTCTTTTACCATTTTTTTAAACCTGACTGAGAATGTGATTTCTGTAAACTACTTATGAATTATAAGCAGGTTGGGACAATTTCATTAACACTCATGAGTTATGAAACCTGTTTGTTGTTTTCTCTCCTGTGCTCCCTTTTTGTCCTTAGGCTTTTTTCCAAAGGACATCACGGTCTAACCTTTGGAATACAGCACAAAACTTAATATTTGCATGGATCTGTAATTGCAGTCTCTACTTCAGTTTTAGTAGATGTTCAAAAAGAAATTATGAAAAACTGTCTGTACTATGTATTTCACTCCTCATGCCTTCCAAGCAACCTATCATGACAATTCCTTGATGCTTCTGATTACTGGTGATCAGATGCTTTGAGGTCAGGATCTGATGTACATTTTTCTGTTAAATTTCTATCTCAGTTGAAATGTTAAATACCTTTCAGATGTGAAATGTCTTTTGGAATACTTGTTGAATATTCATGGTTTCACTTTTCTCTGCTCATTACGGCTTCTGAATTATTTTCTTTATGGAAGTAGATTTTTTTAATGGCATACAAGTGCTTCAGATACCATATATTTTTGTTTCTCCTAGATAAACGTAATTTAAATACTTGTATTTTCAGCTAGGTTTATCTTAGTTTTCTTCCAGGGAATAGCACATCAGTGCTGCTGTATTTGCAATAGGACGGTGCTACTTGCAGTTATTATGACTTGAGACCTCGCTTTCCAAAAGTCTTGCTTCAAATTCCATACCATTTATATTTAATTCTTTGTTTACTCAGGATAAGACTAGGTATTTTAGCAGTCATAGAAATTTATTCAAAAAAACTATGATATTGGGTGGCCTTTGGGGACAGTGTAATTTAGCCTTTAAAATCACTGATAACAGTAGAATATGCAGTAATAGATAGGAGTGGAGAAAAATAATTGTCTATATATCTAGTATACTTGTTGATCTCTGTTACAAAATGCAGATGAAGCCTTTTGTTCACAGCTGGCTATTCTCATCCACTTCCAATCCAGTTTACAGACTCATGGGTACCACTCTTCCATTCCCTTCTACCTCTGAAACATTCCCATTTTGGTAGAGCAAAAGTTGTGCAATTAAGGTTCTCTGGCTTCTAAGGGTAGCTTATATCCAGCCAATATGGAAGTTTACTGTATTGTGAAAGCAGGGATAATCTGAATGAGTTTCTGCTTCTCTGTCACATGTGGTGCCGGGTATGCCTGAAGTATTTGTCCATTTTTAGGGAATATATGTTTCTCAGACCTTTTATTGCAGATATATATGATAGGAACTCTGTCTTGTGCTAAGGAATGTGTGTCCTTATTATCACATTTGTTTTCTCTCTGCCTAAACCAGAAGACTGTAAGGACATCAACATTTAAAACTCCGTCAAGAAATAGGATAGCAATGAGATGAGGTGGTTTGTTAAACAAAGTGTTAATGATGCATCATTAGGTTTTCTTTGAAGTGTTGCAGAGATGATTATGACCCTGCACTTCATAACCACATAGAGAGGTTCTGCTTGTCCCCGTTACCCAAGCTTCTGAGCTATCATTTTTTACCCCTGGTTAAAGTTATAGGTTCTATCCATGTGAAAGATAGTAAAATAGTTATCCATGATGTTCAAAACTGTTGTTTCAGACACAGGAATACCACGTAGCTGAGAGAAGGCCTTCAGAAACCCATCAGCTTAGTGGCTCTACATTGCCAAGCAGGAAAAAAAGTGGTTTGCTCAGTCTATGGACAAAGATGCTTTCTGCATTTGGGAAAGAATGAGACAGATAATTTCAGCTGCTTAAACATGTATTTTAAGACCTCTTGCTTCTGTTTCTTTTTGAACAAAGTTGTGTTTGCTGTTTACAGATGTAATTTGCTGTCACTTGCCATATGCTCCCTGATTAATTCTGCAAGGCCTGTCAGCTTCAGATAATTTAATTTTCTATGCTTTAAAATGACATTCATTATCAGGACATGAAAAATTCAAATGATTAACTGCAAATTATGACTAATAAAGTGTCTATTTTTTTTTGTTTGTTTCCAGAGAAAAGCAGAAAGCTGAAGTCAAGGACAGAAGGGTTTTAGAGATTTTGCAAGCCAAAGACAGCAAAATAGAAATCCTAGAACAGGTTCGTATCATATTTAAATAGAGCGGTTAAGAAAGTTTTATCATTGACATCAAATTTATATTTCCTAAGGTGTGATAATAATTTGTTGTTGTGTCTTAAGGTGGAAGTTGCACTGATTCAGAAATTATAGCCTTCTGATGAAGTTTCAGTTAAACACATGCTTTTAGATGAAACTTTTTCTGAAAAGCTTTATCAACTCATTGCCTTATTTTGCCTAAGGGACTAACCTAAACTTGGATTTTAGTGCGCAGAACTGGACATAGGACTTCAGGTGTGGCTTCACTAGTGCTGAGTAGAAAGGAAGAATCTCCTCCCTCAATCTTATGGCAATACTTTGCCTAATGCAGCACAGGATACCATTTGCCATCTTTGTCACAGTGATACTTTGCTGGCTTATGGTCAACCTGTTGTCTGCCAGGACCCCCAGCTCCTTTTCTGCCACGCTGCTTTCCAGCTGGACAGCCCCCAGTGTATATTGCTGCATGGACCCCAGCATTTAAGGTCTCATGGGGTTGTTCCTCCTTGGGTGCATGACTTTCATTTCCTATTGTTGAATTTCATGAGGTTCCTTTCAGCCTATTTCCCCAGCCTGTCCAGCTGATGAAGAGCAGCACAACTCTCTGGTGAGTCAGCTGCTCCTCCCAGTTTTGTGTCATCATCAAACTTACTGAGGACATCATTGGTGAATTTCCTTACATTTCTGATGGCCTTTACGAGGGCCATCATGCTTGAATTGTGGTAAGTTGTGTAGCCTGTGTTATAAACTCAGGTCTCCAGAGCTTCCGTATTTTGGGTTTGTGCAAAATAAACCTGATACACATGCTGCCTGATGAGAAACCACTGAAATGAGGTTATTCATCCTTTTACTTTGTGTTACAGCCGTGATTGGAGTTTTTGTGTGTTGTCATGTCCTCATGGCTGTAGATGTGATTTGTAGTGTGTGAGATGCATGCATGCACATCAGTTTTTATAAACCAGCAATGCGTGATTATTCTTGCATTTCTACCCTACCTATCCTTAGCTGAATGAGCAAATACCTGTGTAAGAAGTTTATAAGAATTGGTGTTCAGTAATGAGCCTTTAAGAAGGGCTGCCTGCTGTGACATCTTCTGAACTTGTAGTGTGTATCTCCATGAGATTGCTCTCTGTGGTGTCAGATCAATTTCAGAAGCTGAAATTGAAATTGATCAGAAATCTGAAATTGGTAGTGTGACATAGTTACTATCTGGAAGTGGTGGGCTGGAAGGCTGAAAATTTAACTAGAACCAAGGAAAAGTGGCAGCCTGGCAACAAAATGGGAGGAATTAATGGATGAGGAGGACAGAAGCCGCTTTTTTGGTGATCATCACAACTTTAATGCATGTTGTAATACAGCCCTTTCAAATAGCTTCCATCAGAGTATCACTGATCTGGGGGGGGGGGGGGGGGGGGGGGGGGGGTGAGTATGAAGGGCAGCAGATGGTGTCAACGGCCAGTCCTGCATATAAAAGCTGTATATGAAGGTGGTGTCACTCTGACCTTCTTGCCTCATTCATTGGCTGGGATGCCACAGGATTGAAATAAGTGGGGGATCATTTTCTAAGTTTGTAGCTTGGTTTCGGTGGTTTGGTAATCAACGACTGGAGCTGGCATAGAGAACAATGTAGTAAGGAGCATTTTCATTTATTCTGTTTTTCTGGATTTGTTCTCTCTTTGTTGATCTAAGGAGAAAAATACATTATTTGTGTAATTAACATGTGAATAGGTTGCTTATTAAACTGAGTTTTGACAGTAATGACAATGAATGTTCTCTTCTGTAAAGTATAGACAGCAAGAAGGCTGTGTATTGCAAGCTGTATAATGTGTATTGTAATTGCTATTGTATTCAAAGCTGTGTATTGCAGCCTACCAGTCTCTTACATCTAGAAAGGTGAGATTACTCAGTCATCTCTTCTGTTGGTTTTCCCTTCCGCCTCACACATCATACAGAGGTATCAGTTGCAACAATATCATTTGTCATAGGGTATTTATTTACTAGGAATTTCTGGGTGGCCACCAAACAGCTGATTGTATGCATCCATGCTGAGTAAGGAAAAAAAGGCAAATAAATGATGTATCTCATACTTTGAAATGTATGTAAACGGATATTGCTGCCAGAAACAACAACAGAACTCGAGAAGGAGAACATGAGATAGTCTTTCTGCTCTTGTATTCTGCTTAGACTTTGTCCTGACATGCTTAAGAGCCCTTTTAAAGTTGCTGTAAACGAGAAAGCATACTTCTCCTCACCCTAGGTGAGATGCATATAGTTATTTAGTACTGAGAGCTAAATTAGCTTTATTTGTAATGAGAGATTGCAACTGTTTGAAAGGTTTCCATTTTAATGGACATTACTTAAAATCACCTAAAATAATTAATTTAGAAACTTAGAACTGAGAAGTAATATGGTCTTTATTCACTTTTGTATATCCTGAATGGGGGGGAAAAAGTGCGCAAATGTTCATGAGAATGGGATCTGTGGCTTTGAGAGTAAAAATCAGTTTAAGTCGTAGGTTTGCAAAACTTCTGCTATCTAATATCTCTGAAACGGAGTACATGCATTGAACTTTTATGTACCTTAGTATGACTTCAGTCTGTTCTCTAACAATGGTTTTACATAAGTGTATAAGACTTTTTTTCTTGCTGTGAGTTTGCTGCATAACTGCATATTTTGTTAAACTTTTTAAATAGGAAATCATGTGGAGCAATTCAGAATGTACCCTTCAAATAAATATGGTATTTATTAAAGCCTGTAAGAGTTTTTTCATCTATTATTGCACAGAAATTCAGTACAAAATATATTATATTGAAGAGTTTAATTGTATTTTTCCTTTTTTATTTATTTTTTTTTTAATTCCTATCTTTGTAATTAGTTGATTGGTAACTTTTCGTCTTGATAGTCACAGCTGTGCCTCATCTGACATATACATATTTCTTCCAAATGGTGTGTGGTAAAAATCTTACTTCTTTAAGGTAGGTGTCTAGATTGCTGTACTGATCTTATTGCTGTCACTTTTGTTTGACACAGTGGCTCAAAGCTCTTTTCTCAATAGTGATGTATCCTTGCCATATATAGATAATTTCTCTGTGTATTTCAAGGAAAAGAATTTCTAACTGCTGCCTTTAAATGGACAACTCACTATCCTAGAATTTTAATTATTCTTCTTCTGAAGGCTGACTGCTACAGATACCTTTTTGCATTTCCATTTCTTTTGGAAACAGTTCCCACCTGGCATATTTAATTTATAATATTTGTGTATGTCTCAAATAGATCACTGGTGCTTTTTAAAATTTATTTTTAAAATAAGGTGAGGCTTCTGGAAGAATGCATTAAAATATTTGAATTTAAACAATTAGTTTAGAAGATAATGTGGAAACAGGGAACTCAGTCTTCTGCCATTCATGCAATAGATAAATTAAAGTATCTTAACCTGTTTTCCTTAGAAGATGAAATTAAAGACGTGTAAAAGTAACAGTAAACCTTTTCTGTCTTCTGTAACATTGTTAATTAATTGGGTTTCAATTTTGATCTGGAGGAACTAAAGCTAATCTTTTTTTCCTAGACCTTGTAACATTTCAAAACCTTATCAACTGATTATACTCCAGAGGGGTTAAAATAGTACTAGCTTGCCTCATTATCTGCACTTGAAAATCTTCAGCTGGCTGTGCAAATCTATATTAAAGCCCCTTTAATGGGTCCAATTGAAAGAAACATAATTCTACCTTCAAGCATTAATTAACACTAATAAATATTTCTTAACTTTTGTACCTTCATCTGATTGTATATTTCTTTGTAATAAAATGCTGTTATTAAATTAAGACAAATGTATACACACATTACTTCTATCTAAATGCTTTATTTCCAGTAGCATATAACCTTGATTATTCTCGTGTAATGAGGGACATGAGGATAATTTCATTAATAGGGAGTTTGAATGAATATGTCAGTAGTGATGAGATTATGCGAAGTTTATAAACTCTTTGCAAAAAAAGTTTCTCCAGTGAATGAGATTTATAGATACTGCAAGTGAAGAATATCTGAGAACACTGACAATTTTTTTTTCTTTAAAAATACCATTTTACTCATGTTGTACCTTGGAAAAGGAAGCAGCCTTCAGTGGTGAAACTCTGTTTTATGTGAACCTTTTGAACTGCATCAGTGAAATATCATATGTCTTTGTCCTTTCTGCTTGCCATCTTCTAGTTAGTTTTCTCATAAAATTAAGGGAAAGAAATCTTATTAAGGACCTGATCTGAGTGAGAAAGATGGGGAGGAAAATATATTTATTATTCAAATAGTTGAAAGTTGATGATACCGGTTTATTGATAGAAGACTATCTGAGGTAGGTGGTATGTTGACTAAGGCTAACACCTGTGGGCTTGTTTGTCTGAAGAAATTAGTCAGCTGTAAATTACAGTGTACCTTTACAGCTCATTAGTACTTTTGTGTGAATTCCCAGTAGGAATGCTTTCTTTATAAGTTGAGAATGTGTTTCTGTGAGGTAGCTTACTCCATTTTGAGGAAGGTATTTTCCTACTTAATCCGCAAAAAAATAAAATCTATGGTAGGTGTTTGTACAGGTGTACTGTAAATTCATGTTTTGCCTTTTCATTATTTTGCCTGTGTGGCCATGTCTGAAGTTAACTAAAGCTTCTGGATCTTTATCACTCAGCCTTTGTGTTCTTAGTGGTGTTTCTACAAAGATAGCCTAAAATGATAGCTGCATTTGGATTAGACAAGGAAAAGTACAGTAAGTAAAGAAATGTGACGTTTCTTGTCCTCTGCCCATTCTACTGGTTTGAAATGCTCGATTTTTATGTTAGCAGCGCTCAATATTCAAGCCTGGAAAGAAGAGGGAAGTCATCTTTATGATCTCACTCATCCTAGTAGGATTACCTTTTTTCTTGAGATATAAATGGTTTCTAAAGCTGTTGGAAACTGTGTTTACAGTAGAAGAGATTAACTTAACTGTGTTCAGTATATTACCTGGTTGCTGTGGTGACACTACGTTTTTTTTAATTGTAAAGTCAGTATAGTTTTAAGAGGGTGAAGATGGATTTTATTCCCCCTTTAAGGACATTGTTGATGAGGAATCTCTTCATATATCATGGCTTCTTACTTGAATTCCTCAAGTTCAAGGAAAGCATTGTTCCTTAGGGAACAGGTAGCAGAAAGAAGCCTGCAGTGCCCTTTGAGATTAGGTTCTGCCCTTACGAATCTGCTGACCACACTTAGGAAGGAGCTTGTCAGAAAAGTTGATCATAGCAACAGCTGTTCGTTATTTACTACACCTGATGCGGCAGCATTGATGTATGTGAGTGTAATGAAATATTGCTGTGTCAGGAGTAGATGCTAGTAGGTATCATTTCCTGCAGATCTCACATAGTCATGCACAGTTCCAGAGGCAGAGGCTAACTCACTCTGAGGACCTTGTATCGGCCTTACTGAGGAGGAAAACGTAGAAAAAAACCTGACCCCTAGTTCCATCAAGGTTGTGCCCTTCAATGAAGAGAAGAGAAAAAGCTCATTTTAGCAGATTGTTGGTTTTGATTTAGAATTAGTAGAGAGAATAGGGGGTAAGAAGATATTTTGGATTTTCTGCTGCCCGACCTAGAGGGCTGAGCCGTTGCTTTCCATAGTTTCAAAATATAGCTGCTAAGAAGAGAGGAAGGAATAGAGAAAGTGTCAATGTATTGGACAGTGCCACCTTACAGTACTGTGTTATAGGTCCTGTGGAAAATCCAGTATGTTCTGGTGCAGAGGAAAGGGGATTTATTGAGAGAAGATGATGGTTAGGGTGATGTTAGAGCTGTGGCAAGATTGTCAGATTATGTTGTCAGTGTTCATTGTAATATCCTAAGAACTGTCATATCCTCATTAGAGGAAAATGGACATCTAATCTCTGAATCTAGCAGATGCATTACTGTAATACATGCTATATTGGGAGAGGTGTTGGATTTATTATGATGGTACGGCTTTTCTTTTTTTGGCAGTGCTGTCTCATTTCCAAATCAGAGGTGTGTTATTTGTGAAAAACTGCCTTGAAGCATTGCCCTCTTGCAGGGCAAGGAGCTTCTGTTTTCCTTGTTTCAGAGACGGCAAACCTATCGTGCTTGTGCCAGAAATGCAATTTGGCTCCCATGTCAATACAAAAATGCGGCTGCTGGCAGCACTTGCTTGCACTACGCTTGTGCAGCAGAAGGAACCAGCAGAAGGGATACAAAGGTTTTGTAGGAT
Source organism: Rynchops niger (assembly GCA_013400035.1). Lineage (NCBI taxonomy): Eukaryota > Metazoa > Chordata > Aves > Charadriiformes > Laridae > Rynchops > Rynchops niger. Next base: position 216,975 of record VXBH01002049.1, on the reverse strand, counting down.
ATTGTAAAAGTTGAAAAGAGTAGTAGAGCTTTGTTTTTAGTGGATGAGAGAAGGAACATGCTGTTGCGTAGCTGTAAGGAGCAGCTTGAATAGAATGAAATGGTGCACATCCTAAACAAGTTTTGTCGGTGCTGTGACCTGCTTCACAGATTGCTGGCCAGAGATGGTTCCTTTGCTGCTAGTGAACGTGAGGTACTGGAGTTGTAAGACTGATGCACTGCATGAAGCCACAGCTTATTTCCACCACATGTTCAAATACTAAGAAATTCTGTCAGGTGGTTCGATTAAGATAGCAAACTTTGCTGAAGACACCAAATTAATCACATCAGACAAGTCCAAAGAGGGCAACAGGGAACATGGTGTTTATAATAGATTATACTGTTTGACCCTTCCTTAATCTATGGGCCAGGTGAGAATTCAGGAGCGAGACCAACTAGTGTTAGAGGAGTAAGTACATATTCCCTACGTGCAGGATGAAGTCAGCTGCTCATATTTCTGGTCTGCTTCTCTGTAGAACCATTTTACTTGATCCTCTTGAAAAAGAGCTTTAAAGTATCTTAATTTTCTTTTATTCCTCCTGCAAAAAAGACCTGCCGTTTTTATGCAGCGTGTACATAAGTAGTCGGTAGGCACATTTGAATGGACACTGTTCTAAGCCTGTTTTTTTCTTGTCTAAGACTGTTTTTTCTTGTATACGTCTTTAAGATACCATGTTTTTTCACATCTATTATTGATACACATAGGCATTCAAAAATTCTCATTCATTTTGGGAATGGATTTGCAGATGCCTGCTTAGAGCTTTGTACTTCTTTTTGTCAGAAACAATTCTTTTAATTGTTTAGTCTCAGGGAGTCCTGGAAAGCATGGGATGGGATAAGGGAGAACAAACAAACTTTCTGGTGGTATGAAATTAAGTCAGATCCCTCACTTCAGTTCCCCTCTCTTTGCTTGTTGTTTTTATTTATTTACGATTATTATGGCATAAGGGCAGGTGTGAAAAACAGGAATTAATAATAGGATATGCACTCATAATACTGTTGCATGAGTTACATTTTAATCCGTTATATGTCAGTTGTTTTTTTCTCTCCTTGTTAGGAGTCAAGTTCTAAGCTGAATAGTTAACTGTGAATACATGCATCCTTTGGAAGGATACTGTAGAATCAGGTAGCACTGTTGGCATTTTACTTTTGGAGCAATATGGATTTAAGAATAACTTGTGTTTTATATTGTAACTAGCTAGTGTAATTTTGACTGTGAAAGGACACCATACTGACTGCAAAATGCAGCAGATGACTTCTATAACATATGGTTACCTTTTCATGAATTATTTACATAGAACTTCTGTTCATCCTACATCTGAAAATAATTAAAGAATCTAATGAATAATCATGAGATGAAAGAGAGCGGATTTCTTTTGTTCATTTTATTTGTTTTCTCTTTTGTATTTTTCTTTATTTGGGAGAGCTGTATGAGAATATGTCTGGGAATGTTATTCCTTAAACATGTGTATGAGTGTTCAGATTTAGAACCATGAGGATTAATAAAGTTTAAAAAAATCTAAACAGAAATTTGAGAAAGCTAAATCAAGGAAAGCTGTGATATATTACTGGCACATATTTAGTAATACCTACTTATTGTTCAGTTCCTGCTAGGAAAAAAGGAAAGGGAGAGGAGAAAGTTAGGAGTGTGCTAAGTCAAGCTCAACTACTTGGTGGGGAAAATGAGGTGATGACAGGGAGAGAATAAATACATAAAGATTGAAGTAGAAATTTTGAGGAAAAGAAGTATAAAAGCAAGAAAAATGTTTTCACATTTAAGTTGTAATAAAATAATTTAATTAATAAATTATTTTTATTTCTGCTTAAGATGTCAGGTTTCTGTTAAAAGTCACTCCTTGGGGAAAAACTGTTCAATATTTCATCACTGCCAGTTACTTTCTGTTCAGTTTTATTTTTCATGTGGTATATTATAAATGTATTGCTGCACAGTGAAAGCTTCTGTTAAAGAATGTGATGAAGAAAGCAGAGAATATAATGTTTATTTGTTACCCTGACCCTTTTGGTAGTGAAAATTGAATGCATGTCCCTTCATTGCAGTCATAGATGGACACCTTTAATATTGTGCTGCAGAGATTTGAGGTTTTTTGTGAAGTACTTCAGAAGCCAATGACAGAAACAAGGTGAGTTGCTGCATTTCGGTATCGTTAGCAGCAGCCATGAAGGATATATGTCTCAGCTGTGCGATTCTGCTAGAATGATTTTTAGGGATATTTCGATAAACTATTGGTAGGTATTTGAGTTAACTTGTTGACATGAAGTAAAACCCGCTTTTATCTACATTTTATGAACCTGTATAGAGGCAAGTACCAAATACTGATTCAGTAATGCGGTCTGATCAAATGTCAAACTGCAGAACCCACTGTAGACTGTGTTATGTTTTTTTTTCTTTACCCTTACACTCCAAAAATGTAAAAATTGGGAGAACACTTAATGCAGTAATAGCATGTACAGCTGTTGTTGCATAGTCCTTTCTACTTGGTGTTTTATGTAGCGGGTTAAAAAAATCTTTCACTGAAGGCCAGAAGTGATTAAGTCTGCAATATCAAACAGCACATAACTGCTGGTAGTTGTATCCTAACTCATATTCCCTTTGGAAACAGACTCCTAGCATTAAAGAGTTATCTTTTTCTTGCCACTTTCACTGTCTCCATATAGTCGTATACTGTCTAAATTCACACTGGATAAAAATGAAGATTAATTAAAAACTTTTTGTATATCTATTCACATGAAATATTGACAGATAATTATAACATCCTACTGCCATGAAAAGACGCTGAGGTGTTCAGAGCTAAGACAAAAAAGGACAATTTTCCAGCTTCAGTTTTGATCTGTAGTTTTTGTAGCTAATTTTCTTGTTTGACTTAGCATGTGATTGTGCTTCCTCTGCAGATTGATTTGAAGGTATTTAAAAAAGAAGTTTTTGCCAGTAAACAAACAAACAAAAAAGTTTTTGCCAGTAAACAATTGACATTATTAGGGAAATGAAAAAGTGTATTGTGTTGTAGCTTAAAAACATGCCATGGGAAAGGATAAAAATGAATTCTGGAATGACAGTCCTCTTTAACATCAAAAGACCTGCTTCACCAGGTCACAGTGTTTCTTTCTTTGTACATACTGTTGCCTGGAGCATTCTGGGCTCCAGCAATATACAAGGGATACTCTTTGATTCTTCCCAGCTGAACAAAAGGGTAAAATCAGATTCCTTTGGTTTTCATTAGAGTAAATTCACTTCTAGAATAGTTTTCTCTCTTGTATTTGGCAGTTTGTCTATGGAAAAATCTTTGGAAGTGTACCATAGTTGTCTTAGTTATATGAGGTTTTTTATAGCTCTTGAGCACCAAGTTGTCAAATGCCCATTGAACGTTGCTTTTGTCCTGTTGTATTCAAACAAGTGTGACTGCACCCAATAAAATGTACATTGAGATTGTTCTGGTGTAGCATTAGCTGTCTTTTATGGTATCTGGACACAAACAGTGCTTTGGGAACAGATAAATTCCTGATGAGTGTGTTTTATCTGGTGAAATCTGTCAAAATAAACTCATGTGGGAGGTTGCCCTATGTGTTGATGAAGTATGGATTTTTTTCTGCTATTTCATTTGCCTGCCAGTGTAGGGTAGTCTTTTAGGAACACTCCTTGTATTCTCTGCTGAAAAAATCACTCTTTACTCTCTTCCTCCTATTATACAAGATAATTCATAGGTTGAGGAAGCAAAGTGCAAAAACAGCTGCACAGGCAAAGGCAGATGATCATTTACTTAATTGTCTGTATCTCAGAAATTCTTCTTTATGACCCTTATTTCTACCCAGTCATGGATCCTGAGTAATAGTCCCTTTTTTTTTTTTTTTTTCTTTCCTTCTTTATAAGCACGTGAAATGAGCAGATATGAGAGTAAAAGTTCAATTCATTTAGAGGAAAAGATAAGAGCATACAAAGTGGTACCCAAGAAAATTGCTTTGAAACATAACAGGATTTTTTCCATCCAGGTATAACTTACCTAAATATCATTTAACTACTGCTGCAGTAGACGACTTTGTAGACTACTCAGGTGAGTTTGCTGCTTAGTGATTGATGTGGTGTATTTGCCTTTTGATTGATTTGAAGTCTTAAGTGGGTCAGTTGTGGTGATAAGCAATTAGTGTGTGAGTCTGATTCAGGATAATCTGCCCGATTATCCTGCAAAGTATGCAAAGTCAGTAGTTTATTTGAGTTTAAAATTTCATCTCAGCAATATGGAACAAACATTTGAAATAGCTAGTTGCACTTTTTTACCTTCATGTCTCCATTCATCCTTCAAAATGCTGATAAACTTCCTGTTCCAAACAGGACACAAAGATCTTTGATTTCACTTCAGAATTAGACATAAGCTTACCAGTTTCTGCACAGTGTATAATGAAACTAAGTAGTAACCTGATGTAGCTTGTGTACTCACAAATTAGATGCCTTAAGGGGCTGGAGCTGCACTTTGAGATTTTGTGAGAGCGTGTTTTTGTGAATTTTTAACTCTTTAGAGCCAATAGACTCTTTCAGATAGGTAAAATTTACAAGGGTGTTCTTCAAATACAGCCTTTGTCTTGATATATGTTAAACAAGTAGTAATGAGCTGGAAGAAAGACTCAAAGGAGACACTTACTCAAATTCTGAGGACCTGTGGAGTGTGAGGGAGGCAAACAAAACAGTTTGTTCCTGTAACTGTAATAATATCTCTGAAGAGCAAACATTTTGCTTTTGGACAGTGAAAATTCAGCCTGGTGTCTGGGAGGTTCAAAGTACGCAAGAGGGAAATCCGAAGTGAAAAGGAGTTTTCTTTATCTCTTCCTTAATGTCTGCTGATAAGAAACTAGGCTGAGAGAGTTTATGCACTGTGTTGTTATCTCTCACAAAAAATTCTTAGAAATTTCTGAATCTGAAAATCAGGTTTTGTTTGTCTTTGGAGGAAATAGGAGAATGATTATGAATCTGTAATCTTAGGCAAACTTTGACTGGAATCTCTTCAAAGTGCCAGTTTTGTAAAATGAGCCTCTGTAGGGGAGTTAGTTATATTATAAAACATAAACAAGTACTCTCTACGTTTGAGATGAAATTACCAATTAAACACTGTTCTAAATACAAACTATTTTTTTTGTCTGCTTGGTTGGAATTAATGACATCTCAGGCAAAAATCTAACATATAAGAATACGAGGTTTCTCTATTTTCTTTCACTTTTCCCTCAATTTTTGTTGTCATTTATCCATTCTCTTCTGTTCACATTCATTTTCTTTTTGACTTTTTTAAAGACCACTCTTAAAGTACCAAATTTTCTGTATTCTTTGAATTCTGCTGTGTCTGATATTGAAGTACAACAAAGATAATTAATTTTCTTTCTTGATAAAGTGAAATTTTTAGTGTGGGGAAGAAACATCCTTCGTGCCTCCCTACACTATTTACTAAACTTCATCTGTTCATGGTTGTTTGTTTTCAATATTTGCTACACGATTTGGCATTACTTTTCTCATATGCTGAACTGGTTGCAAGGTTTGTTCTTGCTTGGACATATTTTCTGCTACGTAGTGTGGTATGGTGGGTGTTTTTATTTTGTAAGAAATATTACCGTATTTGTAACAGTGTGTGGATAAAAGTAGTGGTCAGAGGGTTAAAATAAATGTNGAAGAAACACTTATGTATATTTTTAGTGACTTAAGACATTTGATAAATACATAGATTAATTTCACTGCACATCTTCAAACATATTTTTCACATGCCTTACTGTCACAGTAGCTCACTAGTGGTTTGAATAATAAGTTATAAATAAATTTTTTCTGCTAACTGTAGTCTTATAATCCAATATGTGAAATTAATGCTTTTTATGTGATTTAACTCCAGTAATACTGAAAAAGTTAGTTGTCAAATGTCACAACATAGTGCAGCAGAAAGGGCAGAGAAGACTTACTTTGTGCTCAGTAATTGTGCAGAGTAGGGAGAGGAGTGTGCATACCTTGAGGAGAAGCTGGTACTCAAACAGCTACTTAGGCTCTCAAAATTGCCCCATCCTTCTGTGGTTATTGCTCTGTGAACAGTTTCCTTGAGCAGTGTGAGTGCTCTGGACGCCAATGCTCTGGAAGCCCTGCTTACCCCCCTGCACAGCTGTGTTTCTTCCTGTGAGCAAGTTGCTTCGAGTTCAGCGGTGGCATAGTTACTTTTTGTGCCTTAATTGTTACGTGTAGGCTGAAAATCAATGGTTATTGGCTATTACTTCAAATGTATTGTTTTTTATGTTTTTTTTTTTTTCAGTACGTTTTCATTATTTTTCACATCTGACATACATGTGAACCAGATTTAATCATATGGAGGTTGAAAACCCTTATGTATGTTATCATCAGTATTGTAGAATAACGTAAAGGTATATCCTCTGGATAATTTTTTATGTTTCTGAACACATTTAATTTACCTTGTATTTTAAAGGCAAAGCAGTTACATTTTTGTCCTGAAAGAAAAGTTTCTTCTTGCTACAGTTAGAGTGTTACTGCTAGGAAANCTTCGTGCCTCCCTACACTATTTACTAAACTTCATCTGTTCATGGTTGTTTGTTTTCAATATTTGCTACACGATTTGGCATTACTTTTCTCATATGCTGAACTGGTTGCAAGGTTTGTTCTTGCTTGGACATATTTTCTGCTACGTAGTGTGGTATGGTGGGTGTTTTTATTTTGTAAGAAATATTACCGTATTTGTAACAGTGTGTGGATAAAAGTAGTGGTCAGAGGGTTAAAATAAATGTACTAAATATGGAAGAACGATGGATAGAAAAGATTTGGAGATGGTGGTAGGAGAAGAAATAGAACAATAAAAATATTTGCAAGGAAGAGGGGAATGTGGTATGTAGAAAAAGTGAAGAAGTCTACAGAATAGAGGCAGATATTCAAAGTAACTTAGAAAAAGATACAACAAAGGTATGTATTAAAAAGTAAAAAATGAAACAAACAATCCACAGGAAGAAACACTTATGTATATTTTTAGTGACTTAAGACATTTGATAAATACATAGATTAATTTCACTGCACATCTTCAAACATATTTTTCACATGCCTTACTGTCACAGTAGCTCACTAGTGGTTTGAATAATAAGTTATAAATAAATTTTTTCTGCTAACTGTAGTCTTATAATCCAATATGTGAAATTAATGCTTTTTATGTGATTTAACTCCAGTAATACTGAAAAAGTTAGTTGTCAAATGTCACAACATAGTGCAGCAGAAAGGGCAGAGAAGACTTACTTTGTGCTCAGTAATTGTGCAGAGTAGGGAGAGGAGTGTGCATACCTTGAGGAGAAGCTGGTACTCAAACAGCTACTTAGGCTCTCAAAATTGCCCCATCCTTCTGTGGTTATTGCTCTGTGAACAGTTTCCTTGAGCAGTGTGAGTGCTCTGGACGCCAATGCTCTGGAAGCCCTGCTTACCCCCCTGCACAGCTGTGTTTCTTCCTGTGAGCAAGTTGCTTCGAGTTCAGCGGTGGCATAGTTACTTTTTGTGCCTTAATTGTTACGTGTAGGCTGAAAATCAATGGTTATTGGCTATTACTTCAAATGTATTGTTTTTTATGTTTTTTTTTTTTTCAGTACGTTTTCATTATTTTTCACATCTGACATACATGTGAACCAGATTTAATCATATGGAGGTTGAAAACCCTTATGTATGTTATCATCAGTATTGTAGAATAACGTAAAGGTATATCCTCTGGATAATTTTTTATGTTTCTGAACACATTTAATTTACCTTGTATTTTAAAGGCAAAGCAGTTACATTTTTGTCCTGAAAGAAAAGTTTCTTCTTGCTACAGTTAGAGTGTTACTGCTAGGAAAAAAGATTTTAGACGAATACCATTTTGATTTAGGAAGGTAAGGTACAAAACAGTTTGTGGAATTAAAAGAGACTTCTGAAGAAAAATGCGCAGTTCTAATATGCGTTGAAGAGTGAGGGTGTTTTCATATGAACGTCATAAGAATAGAGTGCAAGTATCTAACACAGGTAGTTGAAGTTGTTTTTTTGGTGGCAGTGAGATTTTACTATGTGTGGGTACACTAAACTGTTGTTTGTATTGAAGAAAGTTGTATTACGTTCCTTGAGCTACAAATTCCATTAGACTTAATTCCCTTTTTGTAACTATTTTGTGTCATAATCTTTTTGGTTGCCTCACTTAATACTTATTTCTTCTTATCTTCTTAAATTCTGGAGAATTTTGAACTCTACTTTTTGGCTTGATTTTTGGCATACTAAAAGCGCAAGTGAAATAGTATTCTAATGTATTCTTAATCCATAAGCACAAATATAACTTCTGCAAGTGACTGTCTTTGTCTAAGCATTACTGAATAATATCCATTCAGTTCTGCGTTTATGGGCTCTTCTGTGTAGCAGCAGCAAGATATTCCTCATTTATGTTACTGTGTCGTATAGTCATGCAGTTTTAAGTATGATTAAAGTACTAATGAAATGAAAATAATGCTATAAAACTACATATATCAGATTGTTATGTTTCATAGGTCTAAAATGCACAGATCTAAAATTCAATACATGCATTTTCTTTTACAATTCCTTTTTGTCTATTAACAGATTCTTTTTTTTTTTTTTTTTTTAAACAGAGACTCACAGGTCAGCAGCAGGAGATAAACAACTTAATACAGAGGAAAAATGCTGTGGATGAGGAAAATGCCCATTTGAAGAATGAATTCAGTAACTTGAACCAGAAATTTAAAGATAAAAGCCAAGAACTTAAGGTATATTGACTTGTACATAGTTTCATAAGACTGCAGCTTTGAAGTAGTTCTTTAAGCAATGTCAGCCTTTGTGGCACAGAAAGTGACAAGCTTGGAGAAAAAATTGCCTTAGGCCTTGCTATACCTTACTGTTTTCTCACATACCAACTCCGAGGAAGATGCTTTAAAGCCAAGAATCCAAGCTTTATAACTTTCAGATAAATAGTTAATGATGGAAATGGAGCAAAGAAAGTAGGAGTGTGAAGATGTGGCTTCTTGTAATTAGATTCTGATGGGACTGGCATTATTAATTGATAAAGCCGAGGTCTGGGAGGATATGTCTGTGTGGGTCTCAAAAATAGCTGGGGACAGCATCAAAGGCAGCTTGATCAATTAATGGGCTCTTTGCAAATGTGTACTCATCAAAGCTGTCATCCAGCTAAAAAATATGACCCTTCCACCTGCATGAAAGAGGCCAATAAAAGTACACAGGTGACCTTGGCCATCAAATATAGAAGAAGCTGCTGTGAGGGTAAAACTGCACAGTTTATATTTGCTGATTAGTTCTCACTTTTTTTGTTTATCGGCCCTTGTGGTACTGTTCTACAGGACACTGAGGAGTGTGCACACAAGAAGGAAGAGCAAAACAAGCTGGTTATAAAAAACCTGGAGGAGGAAAATAAGGGATTAAATACATGCTGTGCTGACCTGCTAAATGACCTGGAGAAACTGAGGAAGCAGGAGGCACAATGGGAAACAGAAAAATCTGGCAATGATGCCAGAATAAAGGTACGAAATGGAATGGACTCTTGGATGTTATTTCAGAATTAACTTCTCCAGACACTTGCACTACAAGTTATTTTCTTTAACTAACAAGTTATATATTCAAATCTACCAGTGGGGACTTGCATTCATTTACATTTCTTCACTTAAGACCCACAGCTTTTTAAAAATTGATGTTGCAAAGCAGGAATCTGACTTCAAATAGTCATCTTAAAATGTAATCATTAAAAATAAAAGATACTGTATTTTAAGATAAAATATATATATATATACACGAAATAATAAAAGCTTAAAAGTATTATCATTCACAATTTTTTTCTCAATGTGTAATTTACTTACCTGTGATTTGTTTGCAGTAGACTTGATGTTGGTTGTTTTGGAAGAATACTTTAACTGCAGTTTCGGATAAATTGTGTCCTAGCCTCCAGAGGGCTCCACTCTGTGAGAGGCCTTATTATTGCATATAATATATTAAAAAGTTATTTTCACTGTTTATGATAAAATGAAAAAGGAAATAATTGAATACATTGTACAAAATATTGTATCTTTTATTTAAATGATACTTTGTCTTGTTTGCTGGTGAAAATTGGCAAGTTCTTTTTAAATTCCTGTAAGAAATGAGACACAAACATGGTATCAAAGTGTTTGATGGCTGCTTATATACACATCTAGTTAGTGGATTCTTTATATTTACATGGCTAATGAACACTTACAAGGCTGTGCTCTTTTACGCTATCAAAGTACATGACCTTCTGGTATATTCAATTTACTAACTGTCTAATCAACATCTTGCCCAGAAATATCTTTTTTCCTCCACTCGCAATTCAATGGTTTTGGTGACACTTGTGATTGTTGCGCTGATGGGAACCCTTTGTAAAAAGTTTAGTTCACATCTGTTAACATGGAATGTAAAGTTCTTGTACATTGAGGCCTTTGGACTGGTTATGATGAAAAGATTATAGATTCCCAGGATAACGAATGGTTTGTTGCTACTTGGAGGAGAAAATCTAGTGTGTGCTAAACCGATTAATTAATTTTCAAGTTGTCAAAAGTAGAGCTTGTAATATTGGATAAATTATTGAAAAACATTGCTACTCACACTTTCAGTGGAAACAGTAAGAATTATTTTTTTGTGTCTGTGTTCCTGGCTGATAAGGCGTGCTGAAGAGAGAAAGGTGCATCACAGCCATGTGATTCCAGGGAATAAGTAGTGTTGATGTTTCACAGTGGGGTCACAAGCAGGTCAAGGTGGTGCCTAGAGCGTGACAGAGGTAAATTCTTGACATGGGTATTCCCTGAGCCAATGAGGAGTGACACATAGCTGGATCTGCTGTTCACAAACTGATTAAGGAAATAATAATCATTGGCTGCCTTGGCTGTAGTGACCATGAAATTGCAAAAGCTGCCTGAGAAGATGAAAGAAGAAGAGTAGCACAGTACAGACATGGAATTAAGGAAGAAAGTCTTCAGCTTGCCCCTGTTTTCATGTTTTGCCCTTTCAGTAATGTCTCCAAAAAAAGTCAAGGTTTCAAAATCAGTTCAAAAGGTTGAACTGATGAATTTTTTAGTTGAAATCAAAATATGAAGTTGTGTATGTCACAAATGGGGTGAAGTACCTAAAGATATTTTTTTCCTGTTTTTAAATTCTTCCATGGTATAACTGCTAAAGTTGTATTTATGACAAAATCATTTATTACCTATTCTTTGTTTTGTACTCTGCAATGGATGATGGGAACTTAAACATTGGTAAAATCAGATATTTTTTTAATCTCAACCTCTGCAACTGTAGAGTGTGCTGTGAAAGACAGGCAATAGGATTTACACACAGGAAGTGTGAACTATTATAATTTTTGTTCACATATACAGTAAGTTTAGCTGTTGTGGAAAAAAAGCACTGAAGAGATACTCTAAGATTATTTGGCTACATGTTATAAATACCTTATTGCTCTTCAATATTTTCATGTGTTGATAGAATGAACACCATTCTGAAATCTTTTATTATCTGAGAAAAAATATTTTTTGCTACCTTGCAATGAGATTGATGTCTCATTAGTTGTGTATGCCAGGTATATAGCCTGAGATTTATCATGAAACAAATAGTTTTCCTACCTCATTCACTCATGAATTTTGCTGTTTTCTCATGTTGATGTTACTGTTATTATCAGGACATGATAATTCTTGTGCAAGTTCAAAGAATTTAATTGTAGTACACTTCTGATATATCCAAATATGTATAAGACATTTTTATACTATTTTAAAGAGAGACAATTAATTATTTGCTTTTCAGTTATAAAAATGTTTTGATACCCTCAATATTTGAGGCATCTTTCCTGAAAGAGAAAAATGTGCGTTTCTTGATTTCTTTAACGAAGTCTGTATGTAAATGGAAGATAAACTAATATACTGTTGGCAGTAGATTAGGGATGCTATTCTACTGGGAGGTATTTATTTTAAATTATTGATGAATCCTGGAATATTTGCCTTACTGAGAACAAGTGATTGTGTCTGTGAGTAGCGTAATACCAAAGCAGGTCTAAGGTTGTTGCCACCTTCTGAAACTCTGCTCTAGATATTCCTGTAATATTTCTATTTCCATTCTTGCCTCAAAACACTCTGGGATAACAGTCATACGAAGCTTCTTAAGGACTGAAGTACTCTTCTAGGCTGCTAAACCTCTAGAGAACTCTAGTAAGATCACTAGGTAGAGATCGAAGTCTTGCTTAACTAAGCTGCCTTGCTGCTATATTTCCCAGATACACCTTCACACTTTGCTGACTAAGTTCTACAGGAAGGCTTACTGTAAAAGGAAAACTATTGCTTGTTTACGTTGTTTTCAGTGAGCATTTCCAGAAGTTTTCTTATAGTTTTCTTTTCCTGAAGAAACTATTCCTTGCACTGAATTAAAAGTGCAAAATCAGAGCAGATTTAACAAGCAGTCTCAAAAATTAATCTGTAACCAGTTAGTTCATGTGTGCAATTTTGTGCATTTTTTTGAGAAATTAAAACAATGAATGTATACCTGTTTTTTTGTTAGGAGTAGGATTTTTTCTGTTTGATTTCTACAGAAAACAGTGTTTAAACAGTTCAGTAGTTAAATAGTGTACTGTTGCTTTGCAAAGATTTAATTCAGGATTCTCCTTCCACATGAAGCAAATGAATTAAGGAAAACTTCCTACAGTAGAGAATAGGTGGCCACCTAAAATTTGAAATATGCCTTTTTTCTGGTATTTCTCATTTTTCATACACACGCACGTGCACATTAGCTATATGTATTTGCTTAGACCACGATAAATATATGCATATGTGTGTGCACATCCATTTGTCTGTATATGTAGATAACACACGTAGTAGATTTTAATTCATTCTTACACATAGCTTTAATACATTTCAAATGCTTTCTTTGCAGAATTTGGAAACTGATTTAGCAGAGGCAAGAGAACAAATGAAAGAGTTGCGCAGTATATGCAGTAATTTGTCATCTCAGGTAGCTGTGAAACAGGAAGAACTCTCCCAAAAGGATTGTGATGTGATCAGCTCTAAGTAAGTGTTTAATGATTTCAGTACCTTTAAGTCTGAATCTTTTCAAAAAGACTACTGTTCTGCTTACAAGCACTACCTTGCATTAGAGGTATTTTTGTGCAATAGTGTGTTTTCATGCCATTCATGTAAAGCTTTTGGAAGTCTACCAGTACATGATGGTTTATGTAGACTCTCTCTGATATATTTTGACCCTTAGTGTATTATTGTCAAGTTTTGAGTAGGGATGGACTTTAAAAATTACACGACTGTGATTAGCATTGGGTCAGAGAACTACCAATCTCCACTGAAAGTAGCAAAATACCAATATGATTAGTGACATAAACATTTAATTGGAGAGGCTAAATGCCCTAAACTTGGAAAAGCTTTAAGTCTAACTTTAACTTTTAAATTAGAGTCAAATCTGCCGAGTCAGTAAAAGTCTACATAGGACTGTGCTAAAGGTTTAAAGTGGATGATTTAAGCTTTGTCTTGGGTCTCATATACCATTTCTTTACACTGAATCTGTAAGACTAGTGCTACATTATTTGAGTCATGGAAAAGAAATGAAGGATGGAATGAATTATATGAATTGACTGGACTACCTCCTGAGGAGGTATTCCTTAGGTAATACCTCCTCAGGTAATATACCTCAGGTAATACCTAAGGAATTCCTCAAAATGAAGGTTGTGACAGAAGACCATTGGTAACTTTAAGTGCTTTGTCAGGAAATTGTCCATTTTTCACTTCTTAGTTTCAGAGGCATATGCCGTGTTTATCACTCCTGTGTTAGACAAATAATATTCCCTTCAATATTCCCTCAAACTGTGGTTATGCCTGAAAAGCGGCAGCTAGGATGCAGAAATCGTTGGTATGGACACTCTTCTGCTTTCCAAGCATAAATAATTTTACTGTAGGGAGTCAGTATCTAAGTCTTCTTGGGAAAAAAATAGAAATACGATTTTTGATGCCTCTAAGCTAAATATTCATCCTACTATTGGTTGAAATCTTTATAGGAAAAATTATTTCTTGTTATTTTTATATTTAAAAAGTATAATGGTTGGCTTTTCAAAAGTTAATAGGCAAGTTTAATGGCAAATTGTATTTAAAGAGACAATCGCTGGAGTTTGTGAAATTCATCAATGGACTAGTAAGCTTTATTATATTCTGAAATTATTCTCAGAAATATATACCTGTGTGAGAGGACTAGGGACAGCAAAGACGACATTTTTAAAATCAGATAATCAAGAGTTGCGAAGATTTGATTGTTGGTTGCAGTTTGGGATATTGCAAGTTGGCCAGGTATGCTTTGCTATTCACTGCAAAACAGCCTCTTGAATTTGTCACAGACATCTTGTTTAAATACGTAATTAAAATTAGTACTTTTTTGAACGTAAGGTCTGAACTTGAGGTAATAAAAGATAGACAACATACTTATTTTGAAGTGTTTGAAGTCTTATTCTGTATGTTTTTTCCAAACAACCAACCCTCTAAATTTATGGAGAAAAGATTGGCCAACTGATTATATATGTTTTTCTGTGTGCTTAAATGTTTTCCTTCCTAGATACTTAGCTGGTATTTTGATGAATTATAGTATTTTTCCATATCACAAGTATGTGAGTTATACTTGACATGTTATATATGTATGTATTTCATCAGTATCATTGTAATTCAATGTCTGCTTATCTTTCTTAAGAAACTGTCTTTGGCTGTGAGTTTCTTGCTGACACTTCTATTATGAAAAAACAAGGCGTACGCTGAATGACTTATATTATGTAAAAGTCATGGTTTCAGGCAGCAGTTTCAGTAGTTAGCAATACAAACTAAGAATTACAAATATTCTGTATTTTTTGTAGTACAGAGTACTGAAGTTTTTCTTTATCTTCCCAAGGTGTCAGTACATAGATAAGACTATTTTTCTATTCTTAATTGAAAAAAAAAGTCAAAATAATAAATCTATGTCTCTGTAGACAAAAGCCAAGCTCTTACTTAAAGAAAGCAACAACTCCAGAATTGAAGGAAAAAATCTGAGGAGAAAATAAAGTCTTGACATCTTCTCATCTTTTTCATCTTCCTAGCCAACATCTTAGAACTGTGTTGACTTAATGGTTGAAGCATTTGGTTGTTCCTGTTTTTTTAACTGATTTTGTTATCTTTGTTTAAAACGTAGTCTTACAAAAGTATCACATTGAATGCTCGGCTTTCATTCGATGCCGCCAAAAAATTCTTTGACAAATTCAGTGGAAAATTACTATCTCCAGTTTCCCATCATCAATTTCAAACTTTTAGAGCTCACTCCCCATCTGCTGCCTTCCTGCCTGCCTTCCTGCCTGCCTTCCCCACCCTCCCCTTTTTTGAAAAGAGACCAGGAACACAGTTGTGAAACAAGATCTGGAGGAAGAGGGGAAGGAAACTGGCTTTCTTAAATTGGTGTCTTCTTTCATGTGCAATATAGGCAGATCCAGATTCCATACTCCTTCAGCTGACACCTTGGTAATACTGTCTGAATTTTTTACAGTAGATGCTAAAATCCATTGGAAAAGAAAGCCTCTAAGGGTTTACATGCAAACTGGTCTGGTGCTCTGTTTCTTGTGCAATCATATCTTATTGCTTTGTTCTGCCTGTTTGTGAGTTTGCTAGCAAGATTTTTTTTCAGTTTAACAGTGACTGCGTCTGCAGACACCAAGAGAATGGTTTTCTTTAAGGGGTAGACTTTTTCAGCAAATTAGCAGGGACCAAAATTTTGAAGAAGTACTGCAGTCTAATTCTGGCCCTACGGAATAGCAGGTGGTTTTGAAAATCCCACCTGGTGTCAGCAAAAGTCTGTCACATACTTCTGAGGTGTGGAAAATAAAGTTTCTAAGACCAGGGAACAGACAGTATTTAGAGGATCCATCCTGCACAGCGGATGTCTTCAGGAAGCCAACACCCTTCTTTGCTGGCTATATTTTTGCAAAGCACTCTTAATCTCACTGGGTTTAGTTTCAAACTCCTGAAGAAGATGTGAAATGCATTTCCTTATTATATTTTTCATGTTTGCATTCAGTACAGGTTTTCTGAATGTATTTAGAGTCCCTGGTAGCCTTTCCATTTTCCTGTTTTTGAAGAACATTATATCTTTCTGTTAGTTTCTGAGGATTAACTCTAATGCATCTCTGTGATTTTTTTTGTTTTAAAATTATGCTAAATATCAGGTTGTAGAACTTTGTGTTTACTGCTGAGCACTTGGTGGTCTCTGTCTCACTGGTACAGTGCTCTGGTGGAACTCTGAACATCAAACTGGAGAGGTTTTCTTGACTCACTGAGACTTGAGCCTTGCTGTCACAGGTGTCTAGCAAATACTAAACTGTTTGCAAATGTAGTAAGCTCTATTCTAAAATGAATTAGAATTTCTTCCTTTGTGTTCTGACCGGATGTGTGTGCCATGACTTCATTTCTTTGATTAGTTTCTAGTTCAAAACTCTCCCTGATCATGTTGCAACCACTTATTTTGTAACAATATTGGTTTTTGGGTGTTGGGTTTTTTTGGTTTTTTTTTTTTTT
>VXBH01002049.1:179520-200315 GCA_013400035.1 Rynchops niger | reverse complement strand
GCCTTCACCCCCCAGCTGGTGCTGTTTACCACCATACTGTAAATTATGAGGCAGATTTCTCCTCAGCCCTTATTTTGCTGCTCTGGGATTTTCAGGTTATTCTTTGCTGTGTGCTGTAAACCATTTCATAGTATCCATGTAATTCCCCTGAGAAGCCATAATTCATAGTGCCTGTCACTGTGTTGTATTTCTAAACTACAGGTAAAGGAATCTAGATATTTCCTGAATTATCCCAAACCTTCTTACACTCCCTTGGTAACAGGGGGAGCTGTACTCAGAATCCCAGTGTATTCACCAAAACCACGGTGGTGAAACAAAGCCAACAGCATCACCTTGAAGTGGTGGGTGTGATGAACATAAACTCTCTTTGCAGCACAGTTGTATAGCTTCTGGAAGGACAGTAGCTACTCATTTAACTTCCATGTCTGAGAAGCCACAATTTACTCTTAAACTGCGCAGGGCATAAAGGTTTTATTAGATGTTATGCTCTAAGGATAGGAGGAAACCTTAGTTCACGCTCTTGTCCGATGTGAGCACCAGAGCTATCTCTACCCTAAACAATATTATGAACCTTAAATACTGTTACTGGCAGGACAAAGTGTCAAATCTTTGAGTCTTGCTGCAGTCCAGTTTGTAGTGTCTTCATGTAGTGTCCACCTTGCAACGTTTAAATAAAGAAACTACTAAGGTTATTGTAATCTTACTTAAGTGGCCGAAATAATTTAGTTATGCTCTTCTATTTTGACTTGAGAAAAACCTGACTATTTTTCATAGCACGCTCTTCCTTGTGAATTGCAGAGTTCAGCTCACTTTCTGTAAATTTCTTGGTTTCCCGTTGTATTGGTCTTGAGGTGTTAGATTAGAAACAGAGAGGTGGTTTTTTTCTCCGTAATATCTGGTGACTTCAATCTTAAATGGACTTAAATACTCTCAGTTTATCATGATGTTTTTGTTTATGGGGAGGGTGTGGGTGGTAGGGAAAAAAATGGACCTAGTAGGTATTTCAATTTTGGTACTCAGCTGAAAGTATATTGTTTTTTCGATTAGTGTTGCTGATGGTGACTTTTTTAATAAATTTGTGTGTGTTTGCAGTGTACGGTATGTTGAAACATTTTATAAATATATGTTATATTTGTATACATATATCCTACTTGTATGCACACATGTGCATACACATACAATTTATATATTTTACATGTATGTAAAATGTATGTAAGATGTATATGTTTCTACGTATCTATGTACGTATAGATGCATCTATACGTACATAGATACAGGTGTGTATACAGGCACATATATTTTAAATGCCACTTATTACCTTTGTTACATGCAATTTGCAATATTTTATTATTTCTTCTGTTACATGGTCGCCTTAAAGTATCATTTTACTTAAGACATGACATCCTTATCCTCCTGCAGTGACAGGCAGGTGTCTCTTGTGGAGTGCTTAGTAGTTTGCTGATTTGTGTCGGCATATTGATAGATATTTTAATCAGAAAATCATTTTTATCTTTAAACTGTTTTTCTGTTTATCATGGGGTTGAATTTTGTATACTCTCTTTGAGTACACTGCAAGCAAATTAGTAACAGAATCACATGGCATCACTGAGTGGTTGAGACTGGCAGACACCTCTGGTGATTGTGTTGTCCTGCTGCTGCAGCAGGTCCAGCTCTCTGCTCTAGCAGTATCAGCTACAGCAAACTGCCCAGGATGGTGTCCAGTTGAGTTCAAGTATGTCCAAGAATGGACAGCCTGTTTGGGTAGCTTGTTCCAGTGTTTGACCGCTCTTACAGGGTAAAAACATTTTTCTTATGTTTAAATAGAATTTCGTGTGTTTTCATTTGTGCCCACTGGATCTTTTCCCACGTCTGGGCACCACTGAGAAGAGTCTGTCTGCATCTTCTTTATAGAGTCCCCTCAGGTATTTATACACGTTTATAATATCCCTATGAGCTTTTCCTTGTCCATGATAAACAGCCCCAGTGCTCCCAGCCTCTTCATGTAAAGCAGATGCTCCAGTCCTTTTATTATCTTTGTGGTCCTTCACTGGTATTACTGCAGAACGTCCATGACTCCCCAGGTTCTGGGGAGCCCAGAACTGGACACAGCACCCACATGTGTCTTGCCGCTTTTGAACAGAGGGCAAGAATCACCTCATTCCTCCTGCTGGCAATGCGCTTCTCAGTGCAGCTCAGGATGACATTGGCCTTTACCACAAGCACATGTTACTGGCTTATGGTCAAGCTGACGTCCACCAGGATCCCCAGAGAATTTTCTGATGAGCTGCTTTCCAGATGGTAACCCCTCCAGCCTGTGCTAGTACTCCCCAGGGGCAGTAATTTGCACTTCCCTTTGTTGAACTTCATGAAGTTCCTGTCAGTTCCTCGTCCAGCCTGTTGGGGTCCCTCGGAACGGCAGCAGAAACATCTGGTGAAATAACCACTCCATACAGTTTTGTGTCATCAGCAAACTTGCTATGGTGCACTCTGTACCATTGTCCAGGTCATTAATAAAGATGTTAAAAAGTATTAGCCCCAACGTTAGCCTCTAGGATACTCCACTGGTGCCTAGCCTTCAACTGGACTTTGTGCCTGCCACTGATCACAGCTCTTTAAGCCCAGTAGTTTAGCCAGGTTTGAGTCCACCTTACTGTCCACTTGCCTAGCCTATACCTCATCAGTCCATCTATTAGCATTTCATGGGAGACAGTGTCAAAAGCCTTACTACGGTCAAGATAAAGAACATCCATTGCTCTCCCCACATCCACTGAGCTAGTTATTTCATCAGAGAAAGCTGTCAGGTTCCTTAAGCATCATTTCCCCTTTGTAAATTCATGACGACTACTTCCAATGATCTTCTTGTTCTTTATATGGTCCATCATCTTCCCAGGGGTTGAGGTGAGGCCGACGGCTCATTGCCCATCGCAAGGCAGAGCTCCATCCATTTACACTACTCTTTCAAATAAAGGGCAACTTCTTGCCATCCCAGGCTGTCCTTCCTTAAGGCCCTTTGTCAATTCACGGCAGCATGCCAGTCACGTGAGTCTCTGTGATCCCAATGAGCCCTGTGACTGCAGGGTCTTCCTGTCATCCTTCATGGCGACATGCTGTGTGCATTTGAACAGCAGCTTCAGATGGACACTTAGTTGTGTTTATTTCCCAGGAAGGCTGTTAAGACCCTCTCCCATACTGATGGATGTCCTGTCAGCACTCCCTTATTTGTGTCCATGCGCTTGAGGTGGTCCTCCCTGAAGCTTGTATTGTTCATTACAAGGTCTTTCCTGTCCACACCAACCTGTGCCCTTTATTTACCAACCCAGGCCACAGCTCCCTCACTTGTTACTTGGGCAACACCTCTTGTCCTCCACCATTCCTAGTTTAAAGATCCCCTCACCAAGCTGGCCTTTCTGTTATCAAAGGTACTCTGTTCTGTGAATTTATTTGTATTGTACCATTGGTGCTGAATAATTCCTGGTAAGATTGAGCATCATTTCCTCTCTTCTTGTTTAACAATGAACTAAAAGAAGGTTCCCCCTGTGGATAAATGCAGTGGTTGTGTATTTCTATGTCTCAAGACTTTTCGGATTGCAACTATTTTGGTTTGGGTAACTTTTCACTCGAAAAAGCAAGTTAGGATATGTATATGACGAAATAAAATTTGATTTTTAAAATGTGGTGTAAAGGAATTGTGATTGAGTTTCCTTATATTTAAAATTCCTTGAATTTAATGTGAGCAAGTATGTTAACGTGTTCTGGCCGCTTTAAGGTTTAGTTCCACACCCCGTGCCCCTGCTCCTCCGCTCCACCCCCCTTCCCCAGCTCCTTCCCAGCCCCTTTAGTGTATGACTCAAAGCCTGATAAAAGTCAACAAAAAAGACTCTCATTGACCTTAATACACTTTGTGGGCAGACCATTAGAGAACACCTTGTACTGTGCACTCTCAGGTGACAGACACAGATAACTGCATTGATATTTGCATACAAATTAAAGCCCAGCAACATAGCAGAGTGGTCTTGGCAACACTTACTACTAACGTTTGCAACAGTATCTGAGGATTCAACTCTATCCCCTGTTTTTCCCTTCCACAACAGAATTAAGATCTGATTGGAGAACCTGTGCAAAATTAGTATAATCTGTGTTTTAGCTGCAGTGCAAAGATGTGCCAGTTTCTACTATACACTTACCAGTCAAGGAAATAAAACAAGTGCTTGTTTGGAAAGTGCTAATATATCACTGCGTCCTTATTTCTGCTGCTCTGCTACTTTGCCTTCGTTACATAAAGAGTCCTTAATGCTACTTTACATCTCATTGAAAACAGTAAGACATAAATACTGTTAAGTAAGCGTGTCCTTAAGTGTTCTCCTGTGTTGGCCTGTTAACAGGCTTTTTCAAACAGTGCTTTTTTTAACAACATTGAGTTGTCTGACTGTGCTATTGTGGTACATGTATTTTAAATTTTTACATAATTATTCAGATATTGTACCTTTAGTGAATAATCATCATATTAAGCAGTGGCATGGATCTTAAAAAATGTTTCTTGAAAAGTTCCCTTAAAATGATTTATTTGTCATTTTGCAGTTTCTTAGGAAAACGCAACAAATTTGGTATTGCTGTTTACCTTTTGTACGCTAATATTTGCCTGGACATATCCAGCAGTATTATAAAAATGTAATGATGACTCTTGTTGTTAATGATAATTCTAGGCACAGAGAAGTCACATATATGTTGGAGGTCAACAAGAAAATTCTTTGAGGAAGGAAGGAAGAAAGAAATTTCGTTGGAGTGATAAACTTATATTTCAACATCTGTGTGTAACACTTGTGTGAAATGTGCTCATGAATTAAACAAGGAATTAAGGAGAAAATATATGAAAAGGGATTAATGGAGTCATCTGAACTTTTAACATGTTACAGAAAATATTCCAAGTTTTTAATCATTGTTTAGAATAAGTAAGAATTACTGATCTGTGTTTCTGCCTTAATTTTTAAGATCTATCAGCAATACAGTAAAATTCTCAAGCAGACTAATTATACTAGATCTATCCTATGGTTGCATTACAACAGGATTCTATTATTGTGTTTACTTTTATTATTGTGTTATACAGTTCACACCAAAGTTTACTTACTCTGCTTATAGTTGTTGCACTATGCTGTACCCACAGACAAAAAGTAATTTATCAGCAGACATACATCGTGTATCTAGGGAACAGATGCATTTCAAAAAAGACATTTGCTTTACCCATAGTCTGCAAGTTAAGAAAAACTTTTCTCTTTTTTCTGATGTTAAAAAAAAAAAAGAAACTTATTGTACAGCTCATGTGTTCTAAATATTTTACATTTTGACATTTACTGTTAAAGAGTTAACTGAATATTGATTAGGAAGTGTTGATGCAGTACTGAAAATCCATTTATTTTAGAGCAGTTAGAGCATTAGAGGGAAATTGGAAGGCATTCCATTTTGAAACTTAACTGTTTTGTAGATATTTCACAAAAGTATGTGATAAATATTTTGTGTGTAACTTTTAGTGTTTATCAGGCAATTGACAGAAAAATAAATGAAAATAGGAAACTCATTATCTACAATAAAATTATTTGAACTCAATTTTTTAATGGGGGTCATTGTTGTTCTTTTTCTTAATTTCTCTTTATTGCTTGTTTTGCACAGGAAGGAGTTACAGGAGCTGCAGAATCTTTACAGACAAAACATTGAACATACAGCACAGCAGGCTGAGCTGATAAAGCAGCTTCAGGCTCTCAATACTGGTACACAAAAAGTACTGAAAGACCAAGAAGATGCTCACACAGCTGAAACAACATCATATCAAAAAGTATGTCGTTCTGCTTTTTGGTCACAGGATTCATTTTAATATCCATATGTATAATATCAATGGACAGATTAATCAAAGTACTGTGTAGTGTTGCATCCTTGAGATCTCTGGATCTTTATTGTGTCCAAAATATGGTTGGCAGATAACAGAGTTTATTGGCAGCTGGAAAAAAATATGGTTTTTTTTTATACAAAGAGGTAAAAAAAAGCTATATATTTAAAAAGAAGGAAAAATAAAATTTAAGTTCCCTAAGTCAGCATGGAATAGATCTAGTAATTTTTGTGGCAAATTAACTTGAGAGAACTTCAGAGGGGAAAAGGAGTTCCTTTACCATGATGATCCTGTTTTGTACTTCTGATCAGAGGAACTGTATAAAATAACCCAACTGTAGTTGCTTCAAAGTAACAAGTTCCAAATCACAAGATATGCAGCCCTACTGAAGTCACAGCAGGCCTTTAGAAAATTCAGCATTTGTAAAAATAATGCAAATGCCTATTTTTCCCTTGAATAAGAAAGGAAAACTATTGCAGACAAATGTGTGTTCTGTTTGTCTTCCATGCATTAATAATATGCAGGCTGCAACAGCTAGATAAGGATGTGTCAGCTATTCAACAAACATTCACAAAGGAATATTTTCCAACTTCTCTGAATGGCATTGAGCCTATCACTGTGTATGCCTTATGATATATTGTCCCTTACAGCAAGATCAATGACCTCTCTGGCAGTGGTCAGATAGGCAATATATGCTATAGCTCAGGCAATGTGGTTGGCTCACATATTTCAAGTTCATCTTAACAGTCTACCATTTAGGAAGAACTTCTCCCTGTGCTGATGTTAATGTGTAGTATGAAACAGCAGACTGAATAGAAAAAAACATTTCTGGTAAAACAGATCAAGGTCATGAACTTGCACTGGATTATGTGTAAATCCATTAAGGACCACAAATGCTCTTCCAAGTCTAGCTGTAGTGGGCAGCATATACATGTGAAGATCTGTAATCTGTTTTATCAAATTTTGTTGACTTGACATACTGCTACCTTTTTTTTTTTTCCTTTAAATACAGATTTTATGGATGCTGTGTTCTACAATAACTCCTTTATGTTAGAGCATTTGTGGAAACGAATTAATATCTATTTCATATTACAGCTGTAGTTCTTGTTCTCAAGGATAGGGAATATTTTTCTAAAATGTATAGCATCTGTTTTAGTGGTCCCAAACACTCTGGGGACTTCATTCCTGTGCTGGATTTAATGAGACTCAATAGATTTGTTCTCACCCACAATTTCAAGGTGGAGAGACTTCAATCAATACCAGGGGTAATAAGACAAGTCGAGATTCTGAACTCCTTAGCCAGCTTATCACAGTTTTCTGAAATATATAATTGAAGGCCTTTGTTTTTATAATGCAGTACTTTCCCTTGATCTGATGTGGCCTTTAGGTTCCTTGTTAATCATACTGAGTAAAAATGTCTTGGTGGAAGACCCCTTTAGTGAAGTGGAAATACTCTTATTTGTCATTAAATAAGAAATTGTAATTTGTTTCTTGGAACCTAGTTCTCAAATACAGAATACTGTGGATAGAGCTACAGTACACATCTTTGATGAAGAAAAGCATTACTCAGTAGTTACGTTTTTGGCATAATTAGAAAACACAGTAAGAGTTTTCAAATGTGAGGCATTGCAGAAGTCTGCCTCAAGTGCACCGGTAAGTAGATAAAAATAGAATAGTGTCAGATGCATTTTTGTATGTTATAGTTAATTTTGTGCCTGCATTTGCCTTTGATAATCCTTATCCTGGTGTCAGTTTGTGGAGATAGTTTGCCTTCCTTCAAGTCTGAGAAATTGTAATCACAATGTCACGTTACTGGCTTTTTACTACGTTTTACCACTGACAGTCTTTTTTTTCAACTGCAACAACCTTTAAGCATTGTTACGAATCACCTAAATGTGTTTCTTTTTACGTAACACAAACCCAGAAAATAAAAACTAAAACCATATAGATATGTAAATGAAAGTGACAATGCAGGTTCTCCCTCAAATTGGAATAAAAACCATAAGTTCTTCCACACAAGATAAGAGCTGAGAGAAACTAACTGTCCAGTCAAATATGCGGAATCCCCCCCCAGTAATAAGTGAATCATCATTTTTGTAGTCCACTTCATCTGTGAAAGCTGTGAGAAATTCAAATCTTTAACAAACATTATCTCACACTTGAGTTCGATTTCCGATACTGTTTTCTGTTGTTGGGAAGTGTGTTAATTAATTTAGTCTATTTATTTCTTGTATACCAAATACCAGTACAGTTGGTCACACACTAGCAAGTAGGTTTTTGGCATCAGATGTGCCCATAGGCTAAAGTTGAAGAAATCATGGATAGGCTCTGGTTCTTTCAGAGTGATGTTACACTCTGCACCACAGGTGATGATTTTCGTGCATGAAAACCCCTGTACTGTTATTCTTAGTATGCTATAGTTCCTGTATGTAATGGTGTAGATTGGTACCTGCAGAATGCTTAAGTATTTGGAATAAAGAAAGTAAATAATCTATAATTCTAAATGTGTTACTAATGTTTGCAAACCTTTGTCTTAATGTTTCTGGCAAGCATAATGTGTTTTTTTAGAATATGAGAGCTGTAGATGAAAGAAATTATGTAAACTGTGCAGAGTGCAAGTTAAGAGCAAGAGCAGTTGTACATCAAGAAAGGAAGAAAAATCTTACGATTAAGCTTATGTAGATATGTTTGTGAGTAATAACAATTTTGATCCAAGTTAGAAGTATAAGATTTAAATATATCTGAGTTTTGAGTATAATCAGATAATCTGTATTAACTAGGATTGGTGTTCTTCACAAGCCTGCTGAGCCCTCTCTGACAGTACACTATATAGAGAGAAGAAATCTAAATAGAGTTTGGTCACTTTTCACAGAGAAGTTGTTGCTGATAAACATGGTCTTTCTGAGAGAAATTTGTCAAAATTTTTATATATCTAAAAAAGCAATCCACAAGCCCCACCATAAGGTGGCCATATCAACACAAGGAGTTGCACAAAACTGGTAAGTTGGATGAATACATTGGAAGGAAGTCTATGTTGGAGCGGGGGAATCAATCAGGAAACAGCAAATGCTGGATTCATTAAAGTAAATAGACTCATCAGTTTGAATTTTTGCAGTAACAACTCTTATCAGAAAGACTGAAATGCCCTTTTCTTTTATCTTCTGTTCTTTTCGAGAAGGTATATTACTAAAGTTATCCATTTTACATGGTTTCCAAAACAACCATGGTATTTGCAATTATATGGTACCATAAAGTTGAGAAAAGCACATTTTCTCTTTCAGCTTATACTAGTGGCTGTTGCTTGCATGTTGTCTCATGTTACTTACATACATTCTGTTCTTTCTTTTGTTTTTCTTCTTAACCTCTCACTTGTGGCTGACATTTTTGTCTTGTATCATAGGTAAGCTTCATGGTCTCTTGTCTTAAAAAAATCACTCCAGCTCTGCTTTTCCATTTTAAAACTAAACACCATGAATGCGCCGTACGTAGTCTGTCTAGAGTGCCTCTTCAGTTTCATCCTAGAGCTTCTCCAGCTGATTTCTGCTCTTGTTCTTTTCAAATTTTCATAAACAGCATGATCTTGTAACATGGATTTCTGCGACGGTGCTGTAATAGTTTCCCTTTTAGTTTTATTGTATCTTACTTTAGACTGTTTTTCATTAGTGTCATTACTATATGTTCAATATTATTGTATGTTCAGGTTCATTTACTCAGCTCTCTGTAATACACTGGTTTTTAGGGTGTGAGCATTTAGATAAATGTTTAATGCAAGAGAATATTTGTTTTACACACAGTGTATATAATTGGCTACTGTTGAATTTTAATGGATGGATCTACCTTACTGTTAGTTCCTCTCAGGAGTATACTTTTGAAGGAAATCTGCCGGATGTCCCCACTTTTTGTACTTTAGTTGATATCTTAGAAAACTCTATGACAGCATTAATGAAATGGCCTTTGCATCGTGGAACTGGGAACTATTCTGGAACTGGAAAAAGTGTTCCGGCTGTTGATTAGCACTCAGTACACAGGAGCAGTCTAAATCTCATTTAAAATAAATTCTGCACACTTGTATAATGTTAGTGTTGGTCATTTGTGTCAACTGCTTCATTCTGCATTTTTTTTCTAGTTGCACTATGATTCTGGCTAAGATAAAATACAATAGATAGCATGGGTTAATTGTTTAGTTCTACCAGGTTTTGTTGAAATTCCTCAGCTTTTCTTGGTCTGACCTAACTTAATTTTGCCATCACATATATTTCATGTATGTCAGTATTTTACTTCACTATTATCAGGCTGTTAAATATTTTTTAAATACATATGAGCAGGCATTAGAGTCACATCTTTTGGTTCTCCTGGAAGTCCTAGCTTTGGTCTGGCATTTTTAGCTTACGTGATGACATTAAGCACACCTACTGTTCTAATGAATTTTTCTGTTTTAAGTAACTCTTCAAAGATCTAGCAAAAAGTGTTTTCTGGTAAAATCAGTTAAATCAATATAGGAAATTGGTAGGGTAGCTGAGACATATGGGATACTTTTTTTCTTGTACTTCAGCTAAGTTACTCTGCCTTCCTGACTGATAAATTATGCTCTTGTGTCATATAGACTAAATTTATTACAGTGTACTGATTTCAGATACTTTTAATCTTTTTTAATTTGTTTTTAAGTACCTTCACCTGTAACAGTCTATGTTGCCTATCAGAGAAAGGACAGCTCTAAGGCATTAGAGAGTCTCAAAATACAGTCAATGTAACAGCTTTTGCAGAGTACAGTCTGTGTCGCTGGCTGTTGCCTTTTTTTTCCCAATACTAAATTTCATAAAATGTATAAGGAGTGATTTTAAGTATTTGGCTTTTTCTTTCTACCTTGGAAACAGAAATATTTCTTCTATCTCTTCTTAGGGATTAAACAATTTCCTGCGTAAATCTCATGTTTATTGTCATTCATGTAGAGTATAACCACTCACTTATGTGCAGTCAAGATTTCACACCTCTTTTCTGTGATGCTTGCTAATTCTGAGATAAATAATTTGCAATAATTTTGTCTTTCTTTTGAATTTTCTACTCAGAGTTCCATCTCTAGTCCTCTGCTCTCCATTTTACATCTTGTCATTCTACACCTGACTTTCTGCATCTTTATTAATGGTAGATCTGTTTCACTGTGTTGTGCAATTGTGTATGTTCTGGAATGTCCTTACTGCAGTGTGATTAAATGTGGTGCCTCTTCTAAAACAGGGTCAAAAGTAAGCAGAACTTCCCCAAATAATCCAATATAAACATTAAGTATGCATTTGATCCACAAAACAGTACATGGCCATGAATGAAGTTTGGAAGCTGTGGACAGTAGATAGAACTATTTCTTTTCATATGGGTAATTTTCATTTTGAAATTTCCTGATGTTAAGTACCTGTAAATGAGAAAGAATGAGTCCTATAAACTAGTACACTGATGGTGTTGAAAAAAAAGTATATAAACCTCAGTGTAAAAAGATGTATGATGTGAATGTGTTTTTTTGCATATTGCTTTTATCTAGTCTTACACTTGAAATATATGTGTTTTGTTATTGCTGTTTTCAAAACAGGAAAGGTTGGAAAAGTTTATGCAAGTAAAAAGACATGCTATTTGTCTTGTCCTGACAAATGCTGACTACCAAAAATACCCATTAGCTACATTAGGGGATGTGGCTGCCAGCTAGAAAAAAACATCATATTTTTGATGTTCTCCATTCATCTTACTAGGATGTTACCTTTCAGCTATTATAATTACAACCACTTAAGTGCTGCTGGTCATAAAACCAGTAAATTGTCATACCAGTATAATCTAGCTAATGAGCTTATATAGTTATAGCTGGGAAGTAACTGTGTCTTGATGTTCCCTTCATTTGGAAGGACTTTATCTAAAAATGCATGTTTATGATAAATGAACTGTTTATTTTCCTGTGAGATACCTACTGATTTCCATAAGAAATTGGCTAATCTTGCATTTCTAGAGATGATGTAAGCTTTCTTAAATATATAAGAAAGATTCAATAGGCACAGAAATATCTATGCAAAAGTTTAATTTTTAAGACTTGGAGTCATTTGAAATCAGTCTATCCGGACTTTGAATTAATTGTGCCTGAGAGATGTGATATCTGATCTGCTTTGGAAATACGCAAGAAGTAATTTACTTTGTTCTGTGTGGATTTTGAGAGCCCATGGGAGTAGAAAATGATAGGAAGAAGGAAAGGAAGGGAGATTATTGTTTGCAAATTTCTCACACTATGTTAGGTAGACAATTTCCAAATCTAAAAGTTGTCATTGTTTTTCAGAGGTTTTAACTTCTAAGGAATGTAAGCAGATGAAAGGGAGAAAGAAATGTATCATTTAATTAAAGCTGACAAAGAATAAAATGAAGGGTAAAATAATGTTTTTACAGGTAAAATTACTTGTGTCAGTTCCTTGTACTTATAAACATTATTGATAGATTTGGAAATTCTGATTTTGATACTTAATTAGTTTCTTGTGGGTGGAATGGCAGAAATAGATTTTCCAAAGAAAACTGTCAGCTCTGGAAGTATATGCCTTCTACAGATTATTTTATGGTAGAAGAAGTAGTCAGAGGGAATATTGTATATTTTGAGAAAAAAAAGGACAATCAAGGGAATGAAGGACTGAAATGGAGAGAGGAATGTATGCTAGGTAGTGAAGCTATGGAATCACGTATTTCCTTCAGAGTCTACTGTTGTTTGTTCAACAGGCTGATTGTACAGGTTTATTTTTCAAACTGGTTTTTATATTTTTCTTATTAAAAGCTGATTTTGTTCTAAACAGTTTTCAGATGTTTCTATTGAAAAAGAAGGGTAAAAATAGAGGGAAGGGGTGGTTGTTAAGTTCTCTTATTCTTGCAAAATAAGTTCTTTTTGTCAGTTAGATGGTATGTACTGCTTGTTATTACGTAGATGTAGTTCTAGAAATTCTTCATGTGTATGGAATCTCTTGTAAAGCGATTGCAGAGTATATACAGTATTCTGATTTCAGCAAGAACAGTTGAGCAACAGCCAGAGATAAGAACTTCTAATATAATCTCTGGGTTTTATAGTTAAAGTCAAAAAATTCCCACAGAATAATTATTTAAAGAACCGTTTTACACTTCATACAATATGCAGTCAGCATTTGTGAATTCACTGTATGGCTATCCAAGCTATATTAAAAATGTTAATTTCATTCCCAGGACAGACGTTTCAATTTTTTGCCTAATATTAATATGGGATTGTTTTTTTTCTTTTGTATTTTCTGTATTTTATATAAAATATTGAAGAAGTAAAATAAATTCCAATTTTTAGGTGTCTCTTTATGGTATAAGTGCCATAAAGAAGCAACTGAAACTGATAATATTCTAATATAAGTTCTGTTTTTCTGGAAAAACTTCTTTTAAACTTAAAGTTTCGTGATTTTACAATCACTATTTTCAAATATATAGTGCATGACAGGAGGCAGGAGGACAAGAAGTACAAAAGAATAGTTAAAACTTAAAAATGAGAGGGTGATCTTTGTCTTTTAAGTTACTTAAATTATACTTTCTCGCCTCCTGTGTTTATATGTCTGTCTACACTGAAGTTATTTATATTCCTGTTATTTCTGTTTTCCCCTCTCATAGCTTTATAATGAATTGACTTCATGTTTTGAAACTGTTAAAACAAGTGAAATTCAACTGCAGCGAAACTGTGCCTTGCTTCAGGATCAGTTACGTGGAAAAGATCAGAAGATTTGTCAGTTACAAGAGGAACTGCAGCAGGCTCGTGATGCTTTAAACCAGGATTCTTGCCCAAAATGTGAAGTACAAGTGAGTCCACTTCTAGAACAGTAAAGTTTTTTTCCTCCTGCTTTAAACTAAGCTTCTGTACTGTTTTTTTTTTTAAAGGAAATTGCAGGGGTTTTTTTTTAATAAGAAAAACTGTGCAACTATGCTGCTGCAGTAATGTAACTATTTCTGCTATTGTTAATAGAAGGTACTTCATAATTAAATCTGTCCTGGGAAAAAATGTGAGTAATGTTTTCAGTATTCAAGATGACTCTTCCTTATATTCTCTAACAAAGACACCAAAAAAAAAAAAAATCAAAGTCATTTTGTTCCTGTAAGCAAATTTCTAGAAGAAATTGTGAAGTTTCTGTATTTCTTCTGTGAAAGTGAAATTTATTGGTCCTGATTAGTTTCATTGTTCCTGACCATGCAACTAAACTTTAGATCATAGATCTAGAGAAAGCATTATGGTATGGAGAAATATTTGTGTAAGAATTTCTAAGCTTTAATGTGCCATTTGGAATTATTATTATAAGTTCATCACTCTGACTAACAGGCCTCTAACTTTTCAAGTGTGCCAGATCTTACATGTATACCCTTGACATTTTCCAAAGTCTAATTTATGACTTAAAGTGAGTTTGACAGTCTTTGAAATTATCTACCCACAATGGTTTTGTAGACTCTGTTGCTTAGTTTCTTCCATAGATTTGTCAATGAGATGTAGTTATGTGTTTCAGTTTTACGAGCACTCTTTCCCTTGATTAAGCAGAGAAGGGAAAATAGTTAAGGTTGTAATGCTCGTTAAATCCAAAACTTCACTTAGTGTGGGTGGGTAAGGTAGATCTGTAATCAAGGATTCTGTTCATGAGTCCAAAGGAGTTTGAATATTAAAAAAATCACAGTGTTTGATTCCTCAAAACTGAAAAATCATAGAATGCAGTATCTCCTGGTTGTGTTCATGAGGGTCATTCCAGAGTTAATGTTCCAACTTTAACCAGAGTATTACTTAAGTGTTTATCACAAGATTCTTAACCTATATTTTGTATGATTTTTATGGTTTCCCTTAATCTAATGATTTGATAATTTTTTTTTTTTTTTTTCACAAATGACAAAATACATTCTTTTAAGTCTTTCTTGTGGAGTGTTGTCCTCTTGATGCATTCTTGACCTTTTTCTGAATCATAGAAATAATTGGGTTTTTTCTTTTAGAAGATTTTGCAGGATTTTTTGAAATATTAGAAATATAAAATTAGTTTCAAGCTGTTTCTGTTCTAAACACAGCTTTGGATCATGGTTTTTCAGTGCTCAGACTGTATTTCTGAGTACATCATTATGCTTCCATTATCTTGTATCGCTCTGAAGAGTTTTTTGCAGTTTATTTTGTCAGACTGTGTATTTTTTTTTTTTTTCATAAAAGCTTTTATTATATCTCTGAATTATATTTCCTGAGGTTAAGGAGGCCTTTGTTCTCTTTGTGAAGTGATGTTAGAATGCTTTCCTCCATGTACAACATCTGTATTGTCTAACCTGGATATTCTGTGACAGTTTATTATGCAGTTGCGCCATATCCCATGTAGACATGATGTAAATATTTGTCATTGGCTTTTGTCTTTATTATCCTGAATAGCTTAGTAGTATTAGAAAATTTTGTTACTGCACTACCCTCCTGCCTATCTATATTTTTTGAACATGTGGGACTCCGCAGGTGACTCTTTCCAACTGAGTAAACTAAGCATTTATTGCTATTACTTATTTCTCATAATTAAAGCAATTCTTTAACTGTAAGATTTTTACTCCCCTTAAAATACAGCAGTTGGGTTTCTTTAAGAGCTCCTAATGTGGAGCTTTGCTGAAATCCATTTAAAATCCAAGCAGACTATTTCACTTGGAGCAATTTTTTTTACTTCTTAAAAGAACTTGAGGAAATTTCTGACATTAAAAGTAATGCTATTTTAGAAGCTACTTACAATCTACAGTTGGTTATTCAATTTTATACTTGATTTCCTTTGGATGTTTTAAATTAATCACATACAGTGTTGGGTGAATTGTTACTATTTCTTTTGTTGATTTATTCTATGACTCCTAGTGCTACCTGAAGTACATCAACCAGTGTGCTCCATGTAAATTAAGATCCAAATGTGAAGCAGTCCTAAATTACTTAATGGTGAACATGGGTCCAAATAATTATTTGGAAGAGTATACTTGTTGTGTTTATAGGTTCAGTCTGACCTTTTGCAGAAATATATCAGTTGAACATTATGTGATCTGTCACGAGCTACGTCAAATACTTATCAATGCTAGTGGAGAAGACATGGTAGGAAGCACAAGCAGACAACTTTTGATAATGAATGTAATATAGTAAGCTAAATGCCGTGTATGAACCTTTATTTTTCAGTATTTATTTTTCAGTAAATTAGCCTTAAACCTGGCTGTGATGGGACAAATGATTAGTGTTATTGAAGCAGCCTCAGGGAAGGGAATGGGTATATGTATTGTCCAGAGTTGCTAGGCTTGTAGGAGAACCAGGATGTTAAGCAGTATGTGCTTGTGTGCTTAACATGCTTAGTATTTTCTCTTAACTAGTATCCTTCCATTCTGCTATAGCAAATATCCCAAATTTTGTTAACACAAAGCCTTGCTGTAGTTGAAAGGCCAGATTATGCCTTTTGGGAATGTATCATAATGCTCATAGTTGGCTGCACTTTGATGACAGCCAAATTTCCCATTACCAACTTTACTATCTTGCAAAAATATTAGAAAGGTAATGATTATTGTGTGATTACACAGCTGAGATTTCTGCAGGGGAAAAAAGTGATTACCTATCATTACTTCTGTGACCTGTTAGATAACCAGAATCCTGGTTGGTTGTGCAGTTCTGAAGTTAAGTGTGGTTGAGAGAACCTCCTTCTTCAGAACTCATTCTGCTGTCTCTTGACTGCAACATCAGTAAAACAGGATGGATTTGGAATAGAGTCTTAATTAACAGGACATGAAAGCAAAGTAGGCATCCATTAGTTTTCCTGTTACCATTTTTTAAAACAATCCTTCCTAAAAAAAGAAGTTGGTTTAAATGACAATTGTATTTCTGCAGTAAAGTACTGGTTTCTTGAGCACGTTCAGATCTGTACCTTGCTGAAAGTCCGTCCTAGGGGACATGCTAACAGTCTGTTGACAGCACTAATGTATGTCCCTCAGACTTTCCCTAGCCAGGAAGATTATACATCAGTGTTGCATATGTTAGCACATACTTTTTCCTGGATTTGAGCTTTTCTTGCTGTTGAAATTACATCGTAATCGGGCAAAAATAAGTTTTATTTTATTGGCTATATCAGCAAAAATGCCTCAGTTTTCTTTCATTAAGGGGACAGTATGACTTTTATAATGTTGGAATCTTATTCTAGTCAGACGGCACTTGTGTTGGTGAGGGCAAACTTTTGGTTGATTTTATTTTGACTATTCTGGTAGTGTGTGCGATGAAGAATGTGAATCTGCTTTACAGTAAATTTCTATTTACATTTTAGTATGTGTGCGTCCAGCAGCTCTCACATACCTTTTCTCTGATCAGAGAAATTAAGCATCTCTGAATTCATTTAGTTTAGTTTAGTTAGATCTATGATCATGCTGCACAGTAAAATGGCAGATAACAAAAACATTTTAAATAGTTTTCAAAACTCAAGCCCGTGGGGTTCGATTAATTTCATCTCATGTAATTGCTGTTTTGGTTCTGTTTCATTATTGGTGTTCATTTTTAGCTTTGAGATGTATACCATACATTTAGTCATACGGTTAGTATACCATAACTATTACCCATGTGAATAGTAAATATTTAAGTATGTTTACTGAATGGAAGCAGTCATTTCTGTCTTGACTCCTACTTTTCATACATGTGCAGACATCAAAGACAGTATTAAGAGATGATACTTGATCAAAGAACAGTAATTAACAGACATTTAAATGGTTTTATTTGTAACTGCAGCATCTGACAGGTATGTGCATTCTACCTAATGCAGAATTCAATTGTGCTTTTATAATAGTATCTTCATTTCTCATTATGAAGTTTTTAAAAGGAGTCATAATAGAAGATGCTGGTAAAACAATGAAAGTAGATATTGCACACAGATGTAACTTAAGCTTATTAGGAAAACAAATGGTGTTTTGTAACTAAAATAAAAAACTGAGTTTAGAAAGATTTATATGAGAAATACATAAATATAATGTTTCAAGAAAAACTGCATCCATTCTTGCCATGCAAAAATCTTTCAGGTCTTATTATCAGAGTGTGACTTGCTCGTTTTCTAACCTTAGTATTTTAGTGATTTCTGTTTATTAGTTTTATGTAGTCCAGTCTTTAAAATACTGATTTTCATTGAAATATAAATGGTAAAAAATTAGTTTGAAAGGGTAACTCTAATTTATTTTAAGGTTCTATATTTTGTCCAGTGTACTTAGTATTGCACTATGAATGTTTAAAGTCCGCTTTTGAGGCTTAATTTTCTGTTTGTTCTTAATCACACAGCATAACAAGAGGAAAATAACCTGTGTGGTGCTGTAAATTTTATTTTATAGATTGGGATCATTTCAGTTACTGAAATTAATTCCTAAAAAAATAC
Organism: Rynchops niger; assembly: GCA_013400035.1. Lineage (NCBI taxonomy): Eukaryota > Metazoa > Chordata > Aves > Charadriiformes > Laridae > Rynchops > Rynchops niger. Next base: position 182,048 of record VXBH01002049.1, on the reverse strand, counting down.
TTTTTATATTACATTTATTTAGGCTTTACTGTTAGAAAACTTAGCCATTTAATTTATTTACATTAGACGTTTCTCAGTCTTGCGCCCCCTATGGGTTAAGGCTTGCCACAAATATCTTCCAGTTTTTAGAAATATTCAAGTCATTAAAAAAGCATTAAAAATGATCAAAAAGATCTCAAAAAGTTATTTAATAAATTAACAAATACTGTAGTCAAAAGGTATTTGTATAGGACAAGATGACATGAAGTCATAGTAAACATTTAGAACTATGTAATACTGCAGCATATTGTTTGAGGAAAGCAAAAAGACTACCACTGTTTGCTTCAAGGCTTAGGCTTTGAAGAAAGTAAAATGGAACTGAAATTGACCAATCTAGGCAGCACAAATTACTGAGTAAATAATTAGTCTTTAATGGTGGAAAACATCAATAACATTTTGCAAATGGTTGTGTTCCCTTAAGCTGCAAACTATATGTTATTTGGAGATTATTGCCTTTATAATAAAGGCAGGTATACATTGTAGCTTGTAAAGTTAAATTTGCTGCATATTTAAATGTGTTTGTAATAGAAAAGTACCAGTATTTTCTACTATTTGGAATACCTAGATAAGTATAATATAAACTTTAAATTTTAGACATGTTGTCTTCAATAGTAATGATGTTATTTAAATCTTATTTATATTTTTTTATAGCAAATTTAATATGGTGTTTTACAGGTAAAAACTTTTTTAAAAACTAGTATAAGTGTGTCTCTGATTCTCGGTCAAAGAAGCAGTAATTTGTTAGTTTCCAAACATATTTTTTTATAGCAATATGTTATGAAACTACACTTAAAATGTCTTGTATATGTGTCTTTTAAACAAGGTGGAGAGGAAAAAATACAGGTCTTTTTTCAAGCGGTGTTATTATTTTTCTAGAAAGTCTTTGTATTTGAACTGCACAATTCTGTGATGATACAGATAGGTACAAAGGAGTTTGTACCCTGTGGTTCAAGCCATACCCTTGTCCTCAGAAAAGCTGTGTGGAGTTTTAACTGTCTAACAGATTCTGTGAAGTCATTGTTGCTATTGGGACCACTGTTTACTACCACTTGATTGCCCTAAAATGCAATGTCAGTTACAGTTGGGTGTGTTTTACTATGACAATTTGGGACTCCACCTGCAATGTTGTAGGTGTGCCAGGATGCAAGTAGGTATTGTCTGTAAAACAAGGAATAATGGTTTTGTGCAGCTTCTGAAATTATTTTTTTAAAAAAGGAAAGAAATGCACTGTACTTTANATTTTGGGTTATGCAGAAGAAAGTACTTGGACATTTCTTTGCAATTTTCAATTTCTTTCCATTTGTCTCCCTTCCCCCCCACCCCAGCCCCCCCATTCCATGTTACAAAATGCACAGGCTCTTAAAATATAAAATCTGTTTATAAATGTACAAGAAAATAATTATATTTTACAGCAAGATCACCCATGACATTATGTTGGAGTCCAGGGTATAGGCTAGATGCAGAAAAGAAAAAAAAAAAAAGGAAAAGGGGGAATTAACNTATTTTTCTAGAAAGTCTTTGTATTTGAACTGCACAATTCTGTGATGATACAGATAGGTACAAAGGAGTTTGTACCCTGTGGTTCAAGCCATACCCTTGTCCTCAGAAAAGCTGTGTGGAGTTTTAACTGTCTAACAGATTCTGTGAAGTCATTGTTGCTATTGGGACCACTGTTTACTACCACTTGATTGCCCTAAAATGCAATGTCAGTTACAGTTGGGTGTGTTTTACTATGACAATTTGGGACTCCACCTGCAATGTTGTAGGTGTGCCAGGATGCAAGTAGGTATTGTCTGTAAAACAAGGAATAATGGTTTTGTGCAGCTTCTGAAATTATTTTTTTAAAAAAGGAAAGAAATGCACTGTACTTTAGGAAGGTACTGCATAACTTTTGAAAACTAATCTACGTCCTGTTCTAGAGTGTTAAAAGGACAGAAAGGAAAAACTAGATACAGTTTTGAAGAACAGTTTAATTTTAATTTAGTTTAGTTTGACATTCCATTTATCTATTTTCAAAGTCTAATAATCAAAAAGGACCAAGATACTGAAAATGTGGGGTTTATAATGGAAAGAGCACCTCAACTTTAACTACTCTATAGCGGCACTGTTCATGCTGCTATAATAAAACTTAAGAACGTTTAGTGATTTTTTTTTCCTACAATTATTCAAAATTACATTACCCTTACTGAAAACTGAATGGCTTTTAGTGGATTAATTAAACTGTAGCTGGTTTGCCATCTGGGTGCCGCTTGTTTGGCTGCTTTCTCACAGAAAGATTTTTCACCGAATAAAGAATATTTTTTTGTAAGAAGACAGCTGTGAGACAGTAATTTCTAAAATAGAAATGATATATGGACTATTAATTGTTATCAGGTTAAATTTTGGGTTATGCAGAAGAAAGTACTTGGACATTTCTTTGCAATTTTCAATTTCTTTCCATTTGTCTCCCTTCCCCCCCCCCCCAGCCCCCCCATTCCATGTTACAAAAT
>VXBH01002049.1:159635-177135 GCA_013400035.1 Rynchops niger | reverse complement strand
GAGCTTGCAAAGGATGCTGAGTTGAGCATTGCCTCTGACTTAGCTGCTCAGCTAGTGGACTCTGGGAGGAGAGACCTGGGAAGGGATTCTTATTTCTCATATATAAACTGTTTCTGGACATTTCCGGCATCATGGCTTTGCATGGCATACGGCACTGGATTCATGGAGTTTAACTGGAAAAAAACTTTGGGGTATGAGTCATGGGCCATTTGGTTGCCATAGGTCGCAAATGCTGTTTCCTAACTCAAGTATTTTGGTAACGGTGTGCATGTTTCCTGTAGTCTGAGCTGTGTGTGTAAACGCTGAGAGAAAAGATATTTTACCGACTATATTCCTGTTAGCCAGATTGTGGTTGAAGCAGGGTGAGCTTGCATCTGCTTACAGAAAGACTGTGCAGGCTTTTTCTGTCTCCTAGATGGTGATTTTTGTACTTTTAGGACAGCTTTGTCCTGAGGAAGTAGAGGAGGAGCAGGAGTACACATAAGGCCATGTTATTAGTTCTGAAGCTCTTAGACACCTGTTCCCTTGACACCTGCTCTCTTTTGCTGGTTCAGGAAAGTCATACAGAATAGAAGTATGATGGAGCATAGCTGTGTTTTCTCCATATTGTTTGGTACTGTTCGTGATATCTGACAACAGGAGCATTGAAAAGGTGGCATCCCTTCCCTAACTACAGTGTGGATAGTTCCCCCAGTGGTACAGCTTTGTGGCAAAGATGGTACTTACGCTTCGTCTTGATTAATGCACCCAGAAAACATCAGCTGTGTCTTACTTTGACAAGACATGTAAGTGTAAGAGAGGTGGGAGATCTGCTTGGTAGAAAGAAATGCTTTCTTCATTGTATTTGTTGTTTAAAACATAAATAAGCCATGACATTTATTTGGAATAGAAGTTTTGCATGTTAAATTGGGTTTTAGTATGAAAAAAATATGTATTTTTTGTGATAAAATAGCATAAGATATAAGCTGATTTTGCTAAGTGAAAGAAGGAAACCATTATTCTGTTAAGCTAGACTTAGTAACGCAGGTAGAATCTAATCTAAGACGTTAAACCTGAGAGAAAGCCTTCATTTCCTGCACTCAACAAGTAGATGGATAGACTGTGAAGAGGGTCAACATTATGTGTACACTGAAACGATTGTCTCTTGGGAATCTTGGTTTTAGACATAGGATTCAGAGTAAGCTTTAGGTAGTGAACCTTTATGGAACTTTTCGCTGAGGACAGTTCTGAGACAGAAGCTGTGGGAGAACCTGGTGCTGCCTCTTAGCATGTAACTTTTTTTTATTTTTCTGGATTGCAGATTTCTGATCATCACTGTGAAAGTGCCCTACATTCTTCACACAGCGCTTGAATATAGAAGGTTTTCTGCAGTCTTGAAACACAATATTGTGCTTTTTTTCTGATGTAGGATTTTTAAATCAGAGCTCCATTATAGTCCAAATATTTTGCCATTTTCGCCTTATTAATTGTAATATTCTCCTTAGTCCTTAGATTAGAGTTCAGATGTAAAGCTAGAAAGTGAAAAGTTCAGAAAAGGTCACATTTCTTTCTGAGGATCTGACAAAATGGCACTTCTTTCTTCATGCATAAATCTTGGAACTCTTGGTTGTTCATAGAGTCACAAAGGAATTTAATTTCTTATAATAGCCAAATCTTTTCACTGAATAATTTGGTTTTGGTAATTTTTTTGCTCTTAACCAAGGATACCTGAAACATAAAGGTGTAGTAATATAAAGTTAAATATACATGAATCTGAAACAAAAGATCAGAGAGAGATTTCATCTAGCTTTCTGTCTTTGGAAGATCTCTGTTCATGTTTTAAAAATTCATGCTTAAAAATTATCTTGATATTTGAGTAGACAAAGTCTTCTAGGCTAGGAAACGTAAAAGAATACTTACCAAATATTTTGAAGGATATGTTACATTTAGCAGGAAATGGTACTCATCTCTTCTTAAACTGCAGTCCATTGATAAGCAAAACCTTGATTTTTAAATGGATGTCTTCAGGTTACATTTGGGTTCTTAGAATTCCTGAAACTAAAGAAACTTCACATGTGTACTTAAAAAACTGTTTTGAGGGTATTGTAGACCCAAATTATATAGCAAGGTCTGTATTTAAAGTGATCTGCTGAATATTTTGAGGGTAAAAACATAGGCATTTTGAGGTATAAGTTAAGATCTAAGACTGGTTTTGTTTGATTAGTTCTCCAAGAAATACGTGTGTATGCATGTGCACCCAGACTGTTCTAAGAGTTTTATTAGAAAATGTGCCTTTACAGTATTTTAATTTGAAATAAGTATCACTGCCTGGTAATTTCTGGAGATCTCTTTTGGGAGAAGAAAATAGTAGGAAAAAAAACCCCAAACAAATGAAGAACTCAGTTCATCTATTGGTCCTATTAAAGTCAGCAGCAGAACTTCATTGACATAGAAGAGCAAGGATTTGGTATAATTTGTAACTCTTAAATGTATTTACATTTCAAAACACTCTGCATTTCATTTTTGAAAGAAGAAATTAAAAAGTAGTGATACAGTAAGAAGCTAATCATTAGCTAAATTTGTGTAATTGTCATGGTTTAAAAGTCAGCAACATTTATCAGTTGTAGACTTTTTAAACTAGGGGTAATATGAATTAAAATGATTATAACAGATTGAAGCTGTTGATTCTTCTTTTTAGGTACTAATGTAATTGTACAACTTATGTTACATGTAGAAGTCTTTTTTTTTTTTACATACAGCTGAGAAATCAATAAAATAGGAGAAGGTGGTAGGTTTATTTCTCTTTCTAAGTAAGAAAAAATAAAAGTCAAGTGAAAAAAAAGTAATTATGTACCTTAAGTATAACTACGTCTTCCTTATTTACTGGCACTGTTTCTGTCTTTGAAGTTTTGTTGAATTTTTTTTCCCCTTTTTATATAGTGCTAAGGTTTTGCTCAAATGAACAAAAAGACCAACTTTCTTTTAAATGTTCTTTTCAATGCATGGGCTTGTCTACTCCTCATTTTTCTGTTTTCATTTTTTTTCCCTCTGTATAGAGTTTTCTTTTAGTTATAAAATGGCCTTTTGCTGATCATAGGTGGAAATGACATCTGTTTACAACTACATATGGCCTAAATTATGCAAAATGAGCAACAGAAATTAAGGAACAGTCAGCAAAAGCATGGGTGACTTTTACTCTCTGACAACTTTCCTGTACTTGTTTGTGGTATGAGGAGTTGTACTTTTTCTGAAATAAATGCTTGGTATCTCTAATTTGGGATTTATTTGTAGAAGGTGTGAGTTCATAGTACGCTTCACGAAAAGCTTCATATGCTGCATAGAAAGAAATAAAAAGGCTGTGCCCATTAATCTGTTTCTGTCAAATACTAAGTTTACTAGGGTGTTTTCTTTTTTTTAATCAACTTTGGACCATGTCATTTCTTGATTGGCATGAATTTGGAGATTTTTTTGTTTCTTTTCTTTGTCAGTGTACCTGATTTGTTTTACTTGGGACATACCAGTAATTGAGAGAGTAGGAACAAGTGTTAATTGTATCAAATTTTTTCTTCTCTATTGAAATGAGTATTTGTCTTAATATTCTCAAACAGTTGTAAGCAAGTCAGGTTGTCAGAACTTTGCTAATTACAGAAAGTATGTGTAAAATAAAACTTTTTAGTCAGTCTTTAGAAAGTTATCTCCTGGATCAAGCTTTGTCGACTGAAGACTTTAATGTTTCCTAGCTGCTTGCCATTGCTGTCGGAGCACCACTGGTAATAGAGGTTTCATGAGTTTGCCCTAATCAGTGCAATACGAGGTCAGCTGGGTCAGCTCAAGCCACTTGCATTGACTTTTTAAACTAACCTGCCTTTTTATTTGTGCAGTTGGTTAGGGAAGGGAGAGGGTTTGCACCATCCCATCTTTCAGCAGTAGTGTTGGGGTGCTAACCTCTAGCTGCCTGAATACACTGAACATCTGGGAATTAGGTTATCTTTGTCTGGCACAGCTGTTGCAAGGTGAATATCTGTCCCCAGCCGTACAGCACTGTGGAGGACATTTGAGCTAAAGCATTTCACTTTGTGATTGTCACAGGCTGCCACAACAGGCATATCGCAGTTGTTCATGCTAAGCTAACAACGTTTTGCCTTGTGGTTGTAACGCAGTGGGGTGTGATCACAGGCAGTTAATGAAAATTCAACTGACAAAGAGTAATTTATCACGCCATGGTAACTTCACCATTCTTGGTCATGTGTATGCACATGAATCCACTATTGGACATCGGGAATTTGACCTAAAGATAGGTGGTTCCAATGAAAATGTGTCTTTGGTCTGAACGTGTTTTGTAACAGGGCCAAGGTGAGCTGTGAATGGATTGATAACTGGGAGGGGCCTTGGAATTCAATGGCGTGATAAAACAACATATCTGCCTTGAGTAACACTGTGATCTAGAATTACTGTCTGTTTTTTCTAGAAGTCTTCAGTTTGATCACAACATTTGTGTTGTCTGAGTTTATGGGAATAGTGGATACATGTTGTAAATTTACATTAAAGAGGTACTTTTCTGAGGCAGTTTTTGACTGAGAATATCTTTATTGACAGAATATGCAGTTAAGTTGGTTTTTTTTGCCGATGTTTGATAGACCAGTGATATTTACCAACTTGAAATTTCACCAGAAAAAAGTCTAGGAGATAAAATATTTGGTCAAGAAATTTTTACAGCATGCGAGATACAAAGTACCATAGTTGTTCCAGAAGAAACATCTACGTAAAACAATCATTGTTAAGACTGTAAATTTGATTTTGGAAAATATGATGGTAGTGTGAAAATGTTTAGTTAACACTTTGAGGTCTGGTTTTGATTATGGATTCTTGAGTCATTTATGAAAGCAGAATTATTTATAGCTCTCACACATTCCTTGTGTGGTGATGTTGTGTTTCTTTAGACAGATTTATTTAAATGGTTTGTTATGCTTCTGATTTTTTGTTACTAATGTAATATACCTATACTATAATTTTCTAGGTATTTCAACAGCCTTCTTTAAGTGAGCTAGAGTGTCTTATTACAATGCAAAAGTCTGAAATCGAGCTTTTACAGGAAAAATTGAAAAAGGCAAGTCTTAACCTAGCAGAGCATAATTTGTACACTACAGATACTCTGGAAAACAACAATATAAGGACTGGAAGAAAGCATGAGGTAGGATAATTTTATTGTCTTGTGTAATTGCGTCTAAGTCAGGCTGGTAAAGCCAAACATTTTTGCTCAAGGGTCCAGATAATAATTTTAATATCTGTTGATGCTGCTTATAATTCTGGAAGCTTGTTTGAATAGTTCTTGTGTTATCTGCCAAAGACTTGTTAAAATAGCTGTTGGGAGTAGAAGGTTTTACCTTATTAAATACTGAATAAGGGATTCTTAATTAAATGAAATATTTGAAGGATAAATTCTTTGTAGGTTTGTTAAAATGAATATTTATCAGGTATTTTGTGGTATTTATCAGAATGGCCATCTTTCCCTGGAAGGAAAATGAGAGGAATATAAATGGTTATTATTATGATTTTATAAATGAAAAAGACTTTTTTTTAAATTCCTGATTTTTAAGGTATAATGTAGTATTTTTTCTATGAAGAATGATGATGTCCTGTTGAAGTTTATAATTTCAACTTTTTATTACTCTGTATAGTGCTGGACTGCCTCTTTCATGATGACTTGGTGTTAAATTTGGGCACCAGGTGACAGTAACAGCTATAAACTATAGCTAATGAAATAGATCTAGAAATAATTCCATGGCTTAAATGGATTTATTTAATTAGCCTAAGTCATGATGTTTTACAGCGTATTCAGGCTCATCCTCATCTGAAATTATTTTTTTCTTGTCATCATATAGAATATGAGCAACATTGATGAGATTTTTGTAGCAAGGAAGCAAATAGGAACATGCTCCTGTGTGGTATAGTCTACAAAGGTGGACTGTCATGTTGTCCTTCCTTAGAAATCTCCTGGTTTTCAAACATTTGATGTCTCATAAAATTTCCATTGAAAACTGCATAGCTTGTTCTTTCTTAATATCCTGCACTGTATGCTATTTTTGGGAAAAGACATATTTTAGAACATTTGTTTAGGAGCATGCAGTGGTGCCTTTGTGAAAATGAAATAAGAAAGGACAAAACACTTCATAGTCAGTGCAGAGTGAAGAATAGGTGAGAAACATTCCTGCAAACACCAAGGTCAGAGAAGATGGAGAGGGATAAGGTGCTCTGAGTGCCAGAGCATGTATTTCCCTGCAGCTCATGGAGAAGACCACAGTGGAGCAGAAGTCCACACTACAGCTTGTGGAGGAGCCCACAACAGAGCAGCTGGATATTCCTTCACGGAAACTGTAGTGAGTGGAGAAGAGTCTGTGCTGGAACAGTGTCTTCTGACAGGAACTGTGGCCCGTGGAGGACCCACCCTGGAGCAGTTTTATCCTGAAAGACTCCATCCTGTTCCATGTTGGAGCAGGGGAAAAGTGTAAGGAGGAAGGCGTGGCTGAGAGGAGCTGTTACAGACTGACTGTACCCCCCGCCACCCTCCACCCCCTGCCCCTGCACTGCTCAGCAGGAGGTAGAAGAGGCAAGACTGATGGAGTGAAGTTGAGCCTGGGAAGCAGGGTGGGGGAGAAGGTGTTGGTTTAAAATTTTCTTTATTTCTGGCTACCCACATCTATTTTAAGTGGCAATAGAGCCTGCCCATGATGGTGAATGGTACGCAATCTCCGTTTATTTGTCTCAACCCATGAGCTTTTTGTACCCCCTGTCCTGCTGAAGGAGGGCGAGTGAGCAGGTGGTTGGGTGTTTGACCCTTTGCCAAGGTTAACCCACCACGATGTCAGTTCTTGTTTACTCAGAATAATGTAAATGAGAGTACTGTGTTTGTCATGAACTGGTCACTGTGTTAGGAATAAAGCAATAACACTCCTTTGATTAAAACTAAATGCAGACTTTTAAATCCTATTGTAGAGAATCTTTTCCTGTTTGGATATGTAGATGCAAGTCATGGTCTTTCCATACTCAGGCTTTTTCACATGTTCATACAATACATTTTTTAATAGAAACTTTTGGGAACTAAATTGACAGGCTACAAATCACAGAATCACACATAATCACAGAATGGTAGGGGTTGGAAGTGACCTTCAGAGATCATCTAGTCCAACCCCCCTGCCAAAGCAGGTTCAACTAGAATAGGTTGGACAGGAACGCGTCCAGGCAGGTTGTGAATACCTCCAGAGAGGGAGACTCCACCACCTCTCTTGGCAGCCTGTTCCAGTGCTCTGCCACCCTCAAAGTAAAGAAGTTTTTCCTTATGTTCAGACGGAATTTCCTGTGTGCCTCTTGCCTCTTGTCCTGTCACTAGGCATCAGTGAAAAGAGTCTGGCCCCATTGTCTTGACACCCACCCTTTAGATATTTAAAAGCATTGATGAGGTCCCCTCTCAGTCTTCTGTTCTCCAGGCTAAACAGGTCTCTCAGCCTTTTCCGCATAAGATGCTCCAGTTCCTTGATCATCTTTGTAGCCCTCCACTGGACTCTCTCCAGTAGTTCCTTGTCTTTCTTGATCTGGAGAGCCCAGAACTGGACACAGTACTACAGACGTGGCCTCACCAGGGCAGAGTAGNCCTCTGGAGTGTCAGCCACCCCTCCCAGTTTGGTATCATCAGCAAATGTGCTGAGGCTACACTCTGTCCCCTCATCCAGGTCACTGATGAATATGTTGAACAAGACTGGACCCAGTACTGACCCCTGGGGAACACTGCAAGTTACAGGCCTCCAACTAGATGCTGCGATGCTGATCACAATGCTTTGAACTTTGCCATTCAGCCACTTCTCAATCCACCTCACTGTCCGCTCATCTAACCCACACTTCCTAACCTTACCAATGAGGATGTTATGGGAAACAGTGCATTGCTGAAGTTGAGGTAGACAATGTCCACTGCTCTCCCTTCAGTAACCCAGCCAGTAATTCCATCATAGAAGGCTATCAGATTGGTCACGCGTGTTTTCCCTTTGGTGAATTCATGTTGACCGCTCCCGATAACCTTCTTTTCTTCTACATGCTTAGAGATGACATCCAGAATTAACTGTTCCATCACCTTTCCAGGGATGGAGGTGAGGCTGACTGGCCTGTCGTTTCCCGGGTTGCCCTCCTTGCCCTTTTTGAAGACTGGAGTGACAATGGCTTTTGGCAAATTGTTTCTATTTAGGCAAAACAGTATGGAAAATTGTAGAAACATTCCAACTTTAGGACAAAATACACATAAAATAGAAACGGTAGTTCTGATGCCTTTATTGTAAAGTACTTTACTTTCCCTTACAAAGAAGTATCTTCCCAGTACCTTGTTGATCAGTCTTTTATGACAAAGGTGTTCATGACAGAAGTTATTAGCACATGATTTGACAGGAAGAATATCTTGGATATAAAATTATTGTTTTACAATGATGATTCTTTTGGCTTCACAAAGATATTATCATGTTAACCCTTCATCCCCCATATGTGCATTCCCAGGATACAAGGAATAAATAAGCATGGGATCACTTCTGATCAGAATGACACTGCTTTGATTACTTTCTGCTCTAAAAAGCCAATGATTTTGAAAGAAGAAATAATTGGAAAGGTGTGAAAAAGAAGGGCCTGGGAGAAAACCAAAACTTGCCAGCAGTGTGAACTGGGATGTGTGGCCACATGGCTGTATGCTTCTGCCTATGTTTGGGTCTGCAGAATCCAATGATATATAGAATCATAGAATCTTCATGGTTGGAAAGGACCTTTGAGGTCATCGAGTCCAACCATACACACACAAAAAAAACCCCAAACCCCCCAAAAATAAAACAAAAATCTACAATCTCTGCCACTAGAGCATGGCCTGGAGTGCCACATCTAGATGTTTCTTAAATACCTCTAGGGATGGTGACGCAACCACCTCCCTGGGCAGGCTGTTCCAGTGCCTGACCACTCTTTCACTANGAGTACAGAGGCACCATCACTTCCCTGCTCCTGCTGGCCACGCTATTCCTGATACGAGCCAGAATGCTGTTGGCCTTCTTGGCCACCTGGGCACACTGCTGGCTCATGTTAAGCTGGCCGTCCACTAGCGCCCCCAGGTCCTTTTCTGCCGGGCAGCTTTCCAGCCACTCTTCCCCAAGCCTGTAGCGTTGCTTGGGGTTGTTGTGACCAAAATGCAGGACCTGGCACTTGGCCTTCTTAAACCTCACAGAGTTGGCCTTGGCCCATCGATCCAGCCTGTCCAGGTCTCTCTGTAGAGCCTTCCTACCCTCAAGCAGATCAACCCTCCCACCTAGTTTGGTGTCATCTGCAAACTTACTGAGGCTGCACTCAATCCCCTCATCCAGATCATCGATAAAGATATTAAACAAATACTTACACCTATAGACTAGTGCTGTTTTTGTGAATTGCAGAAATTCAAATCCCTTGCCTAGAGTCATACAGAATAACACAAATAATTTTGCGAGCCAGATGATGTGGTGGTTAAAAGCTTTGTTAAATGTGCATTCATGGTGTCATTTTTCTTGATACTTTTAAGTCTGTACTTAAGTCTGTGCATAGTTCAGTCTCTGTGGAAAGTAGTACCACTGAGTACTGTTTTGTATAAAGTCAATTGCTAAGCTCTTTCTGGTATGATTTCTGTTACCTAATTAAACTGCCATCCATATGTCTGCTGTAGTCCAGTAACACAGCCCTTGTTTTTTTACAGCTAAACTTTCCCATTGTATGATGCATGGGAGTTCTAACTGCCTTTTATTATATACATTCTGTAGCATCCTCTAAGTCTATAATGTCAAGATATTAAAAGGGATGAGTTAAATTGCAGTACTGATAAAGTTCCTATTGAAAAACAGTGAATTATAATTTGCCATTTTTCCTCTTCAAAAAACCCCACCTGTTTCTGTTTCTTCAACTGATAAAAACATTAAGATTTCTGCCCGATGTCTTCAGTGATGTATCCTGGCAGACATTGATCTGATTTGTGTGTACAGAAACGTTACCCAAGACATTTCAGTAAGAGTTCTGGCTTCCCTTGTTTGTTTTGGTTTTTTGACTTATTTTGTGACTCTGTCCAGCACAAAACCTGTTCAATTCAAGAATGTGACTATTTCCAGTTTCGTTCCATGGTGTCTTTCATGGATGCAGACGGCTAACAGAAGGTTGTTTAGAAAGAGGCATCTTTTCTTTTTCTGCTTCCTGTACCTCTGTTAACAGTTAATGTGTGTCCCACCCACTTAACAGCTGTTTCTTAACATTAAATCTTCTGTCACAAAGTTTCATATCTATTAATATTGCAAAGCCTGTTTATTTCTGGTTTTCTGCTATTTGACTTAGTCTTTTGTAAACATGTTTTAGGGTAATTTGATGAAAAGTCTGCTGTTGTTACCCTTTACTTACTTGGATTGACATTCTTTGCTCATAAAACTGGACTTTTTCTTACTCCTAAACATTTAGGAAATATTTAAGGCATTACAATTTGCATATATGTTTAATACAGATATGTCTAAATTTACTGTAGAATTTGAGGACTGAATTCAAAATTAAACGCTTAAACCCAGCAGCAGCAGCAGTAAAGTTTGCAGTTGTAGGAAGGGTATTACAGATGCCATCTTCCAAATTGAGTTTTGCAGCAGCCCCAGGCAATCTAATTACAGTGTATTTTACTACACAGTCTCTTCTGTCTTGGTAGGAAGATTAAACTGTTTGCCTTCTTAGCAAAGATTGCCTTCAAACTACCTATGTGCCCAGACCCAGCTCCTTCTCTCCAAAGGCCTCTAGTCTGATCACTGAACAGGTAAAAACATATTCAAACAATAAAATGTTTCTCAATGGACATCACCAATCCCACCCCTTCGCACAGGGAATTATTTCATTGTTGATGAGTAGTTAGAATTTTTCTCTGTTTTTTTCCATACCTTGTCCTGTGAAAAAGATTCACAGCACAAACCCAGGTAGCTATATATAAAGTCTGTGTATATATATATGTACATATATAGTAAAAAATCCTGTTGTATACTCATTGTATCTGATCACCTTTGATACAAGCAGCATACATTTTGCTGTTTGGGTTTTTTTTTTTTCTTTTCTCCATTCCTCCATGCAGTCTCTCTACCTAGTTATTCTTAGCAGTCTGGTGCTGGTTGGTCCACTTTTTTTTTTCCCCTTTGTTGTCCTTCTCTTTGGCAACAAATGCAGTGCTTTGACCTTTTATTCCTGATTTCAGACAAATCATGTATTTTCCAAGTCTTCTGTGTACAAACATAGAGTTTAACTAGGAAATGTTTATTGAAAAAATAATGCGTTCTCAATTTTTAAGAAAAATTAATATGGGTATGCAATAATTAGGAAACGTGTAGAACAGGAGTTTTACTTAAGATATTGGTTTTATTCAAGAAATCTGGACTTTAAAGATCAATACATTTTGTGATATGTTGGTCTTGGGATGCTCTGTGGCAGACACCTGAAAGGCATAAAATTGTTTTTGTGCAATGTTAAAATCTTTACTGATTAGTATCGGCATCTATTAAGTGAAGTAAACTTTTGGGTATCTCTACCAGAATTATTAGGGAAAAATGTAGATATTTCAAAGAGATCAACTCTTAATCAGTACAATGTTACACTAACAATATGAACCCATAAATTTGGAAATATTATTTTCAGTGTTCATTAAAAGTTTCTTCCAGTTTCTTCTGTTACATAAAGGAATTGTCAGGAATATAAAAATATGTCCATTTGACATTCAGATTTTAAATGTACTAAAATTCTTTCCAAGTGTTAGTTTTGTTTTGTGTGTGTGGTTTTTTGTTGTTTTTGTTTCGTTTGGTTTTGGTTTCTTTTTTTTTTTTTCATCTTCTTCGGGCACATTTCAGAAGCAAAAGAAAACTAAAACCAAATGACAAAATTACCTTGGCAATATTTAAATTCTTAAATATGTGATATTATTATTTTCTGATATTTCATGGTATTTTTTTTTCCCCATTTTGGAAACCCAGACAATTTAAAGTGAAAGTGTAGTATACAGTGTCTTGTAAACATTTTAAACTGGAAGGTAATGATCAAAGAAAATAATGCCAGTTGCCTACTGCGATTCTCTTTAAGATTAAATTAATTTAATGGAGCAGTTAAAGTGCTGAAATATATAGTATTCAAGAAGACTGTATCCTGAATTCCTTTTGTTGTAAATCATTTACAGTGAAAATGGCAGCATGCAACAACAATAATCACAATTAAACTTAATTTTTTGTTTGACTTTATGTATTTACGTGATAGTATTTTACCTTTTCAATATTAAGCATGTGTTGGTATTTCTCTGTCCTTAACCAAAGTTATTCAGAAAATCAGGAAGTCTAATTTGATGAGCTCTTTCTTTCTTTGCCATAAGGACATATGACATGAAATGAACAAGAAAGCTGCCCAGTTTAAGTGTTACTTTTGCATATTCTTTCTCCAGATTGCTATATGAAGCTGTACATAATATAAACACATATTCTTGTCTCTAGTTAGTCACATTATAGTTAATGACCATATGGTCATTATGGTATAAGATCTACTGTCTGTTGTATTTATATTCCTCAAGCATATTGTTCCTTCAACTTCACAGTGTGTTAAACTATTTCAAAGGGAAAAAAATCCTTTCCCTCTTGTTTCTGGTTGTCCTATCAAGTGTAACCTTGGACCCTTATAGAGCAATTAGACCAGCCTCTATCCCCTCCTTTGTAATGAGGTTTCTTGCATTTCTGAGTCTATAACCCTTTAGTCTTCCCTAATGGGACATCATTATTCTGAAAGAAACAATGTAAATGTAAATGAATATTCTCATTAACGAGTCACAGAGAAACCTTTAGTGGTAGCGCTGTGGTAATTCTGCTTGTTATTTCTCTGGTATTCCATACAGATTTTTTTTTTTTTATAATTCATTATTAGTATTCAAAATTACTTCTTCTTTAATTCTGCATGTCTTTCATAATCCGGTGTTCCAACTAGTTCAACCGTGTCCTTGTTTTATTCTCCAGGAACCACCTGTGAAACGTTCAAGGTCTCTGTCCCCAAAGAGCTCTTTTAGAGAGTCAGAGGAGCTAAGGAAGCTTAAAATAGCTGAAAGGAAGATTGAAAACTTAGAGAAGACACTACGGCTAAAGGTGAACATTAAAAAGAAAAAAATAAAAAAAACCTCTAGCTATAAGCTTGTATAGATAAAGATATACCAAAATAAACAGACATTTTAAAAATGCAAAATGCACCTATCGTTACGGACTGTAAGTGTGTTAGCATAAGAGAGCAGTCTCCTTTACTATGCCTTTTTCCTTTACTGATAGGAATCCTGTGTTAGTACTCCTGGAGTCCTACATGAGCCTAATTTGAACTGTCATCAATAATATGTGCTTATTAAATACATTTTCAAAATCTGTGTCTGAGAATACATATTCCAAGAAATTCACGTATTCATATAAAAGTGAAGCAGAGAGTACAAAGAAAAATTTTTTTTACTGTGAAGCCAGTATTTTTAAATGCTCAAGTCAATTACTTAGAACATATATACCCCTTGTACTCTTAGAAGTTATGGCTCAGAAGTTGTTCTAACAAATGCTGTGAAAAAACCCCAACAAACACACCACCACTCCCCCTGCCCAACCTCCACAACCCTTGGTAGAAAAGCTTAATTGAGCATGTGTTACAATTTCCCATTTTGTCCATGTTTTATAGATTTTGGTTTTTTTGGTTTTTTTTTTGTTGGTTTGGTTTTTTACTTCAAAAATAGTACCTTTTGACCTATTGGTTTCAAATTGTACCTCAGAATGCAAAACTCAATCCCTGAGTCATATTTTCTTAAACAGTTACATTTTGCACTCTCCTCCTTTTTTCTTTTCCTTCCTCTCTTCCCATCTCTTTCCGTTCTCTTTCTTATGTTTGTTCAGAGTTGTGGAATTTGAAGGATATTATCAGTACATGTAGCCTAAAGCAGAACTAGTTATATTGAACATAGTGTGATACATGTTGAATAAGTGAAAAAATATGGGGAGCCCTACAAACCATAGTCCTGTGCTCCTGCCTCATGCAAAAGGACATTCACATGTAATAAGTCACTTTTAGAAAAAACGTGTCTGGGAACTATGTTTTAGCACAAATGCGAAAGTTTATCACCCTGTATACTCCAAGATTTTAATGTAGTGTCGTAACACATGTCGATCATATGAACAGGAGAGAAGATTTAAACTTCAAACTCAGTCTTACAGGCCCTTTGGCTCCTTGTTCCTGGGAGTCAAAAGATTACTTTTGTTTAGTTTTTCCTCTCTGTTGAGAAATCTAAGGTATGTCCTACCGGCTCTACCTGAGATCTGGCCTTTGGCAGGCCTCCTGTTTGTTACTCTTATTTGGCCTGTCAGACACTGATGCTACAGATTATTCTGGCACTGTGGACTGCAGCTGCTCCACTCTCGGCAGCAAAGCTCACACATCAGTGTGTATGGTTGTCTTAAATGTTAGAGAGTTCCACAATTCTTTGTGTTTTCTTCAGGAAAGAGGAGTGAGGAGAAGCACTTTGATTTTCGAAGCAGATAGAGAAAAGTAAGGATTGTTATTCTCTCTGCATGACCTCATAACATAATATTTACCATTCTCCATACTGTCTTTGTCATTTCTTCTGTTTCATCTTTAAGTGTAATTTAGGAATATGTGCAGCTTTATTGTTTTGCAAGTTTGTGATCTCTATTTGTCACACCTGTTCATCCATGAGGTCTTTAAGGGCTAAATCTTATACCTCCCTGTGAAACTGAAAATATGAACTCCTTCTCTAGGAAACGGACTTGGCTTCTTTAGCAGAATGCTTTAATTGATTGAAAAGAAGCTGTAGAGGCCTAGGTCAACATATTAAACAATGTTGTGGTGGTACATTCAGAATTCAGTGAGGCTATTGCCAGCGTGACAGGGAACTCAGCTGTCATAACAGTAGCATTAGAATAATTCTATTGGTAGCGTATGATTTCTTGATACTAACCTCCTCTCAGGCATTGCTTCCAACAAAGAATAATGCATGTGATTTTTGAAACACAATAACTTGTGTTATTGCCTCCTCAAGCAAAGTGTAGACTATATGATTAGTTGAAATATACTTGCTCAGAAAAATGCTTGTTCTATCAATAAACATACTGATGATGCATATCCTGAAGATGAAACTGTGACTTTATCCATCAGTCCTTCTAAAAAATTGGTAACAATTACAAAAAAGAGGAACAGCTGTATTTATGGGGTTTTCAGGAACAGGAATATTTGATGCCCCGGTCAGTATTAAAAAGGAACGGAAGAGGGCAAGGTCCCATTCATAGGATTTTCCAGTTCTCCTCAGCTGACTCACTTCTGGCCAACAAAAGTTGGCTCTTACTGCCTTTATTGCTAATATGAATAGGGTTATCATGTAAATTCAGTCTGTCCGTAGTTTTGGTACAGAATCAACTTAATTTCTGCACTCGAGGATATACTAAAAAGTAATAGAGCATGCCTGATTGCACCCTTGTTTAGGGAAGAAAATGTCAAAGTAAGAAAGAAATCCTTGGAATGGATTTTGAATAACAAATTATCAAGCTGGTAATTAGAATGGTCCAAAGCATAAGTAAATGAACCTACTGTTGGTCTTTAAGAAGTGGGTGGGATTTTGGTTGCCAAGATATTTGCTATAAACTAAGGATATATTTTCTTCTCCCATATTATGTTTCCAGAACTGTGATCCCTGGTGTAGCCTAGAGGAGATATTCCTGGCTGTGACTGGAAAGTTTTCAAAAGCGATAGGAGATCTTTCAGTTGATTTTTCTCATCCCTTTTGTTTGGAAAGAATTAGAACTAGAATATATAGATCAGTATTTAGGCCCACCTTAATAATTATTTCTGTGAGTGAGGGCACATTGTTATATTTTGTTTAGATTTCATATATAGTCCTGTTACCTATATGGTGTTCAGGTGCCAAAAATCTATTTAATATTGTGACTTTTACACATATCTACCTGTGGAAAAAACTATTTTTGTAATGGCCAGGTTCCTCACTTCTTGTCACCCTGAGAAGAGTAGTCAAAGAATTGAATCAGTATATATTTTACATTCCATTTTAGTTCAGTTTTTACTGTAACAGAAGTTTTGAAGTAGTGATAGAATATTCTGGCTTGTTTGAGCTGCCTGCAAACAACAAAATAACTTTATGCACAAGCATTTGAGTTCTTCCTGCTGCAGATTGGACTTTGTCTTCTTGTTTTTTGGCACTGACATTAATAAACTTAGAGGATTTATGCTGAAGGTATTTTCCAGTACCTTGCCAGACATATCAGTTTTCACTAGCAATATCAAACAATTTCAGAACAATGATTTAATGAGATTCTCTTCAAAATAAAGCATTTATAATTGTATTCTTATAAAAATTTCCTGTGGTAGTGTCAAGCAAAGCTTGGTAATAGTCTCTAAATCCTTTGTCATTAATTTATCTTGCTATTTGTGTGATTGTTTTTAATAACACTGTAGGATTTATATGAGCCACTTAAAACCAATCAAAAGTACTTTTTAAGCAGTTCTAAATTTATAAATGTATCTGGTTTAGAGAAAAAGAAATGACAACGCTTTGGGAAAGTATTTAATTGTAAGATCACTTTGGTACCTGCTTCTGTTCCTAAATCTGCTTTTGCTGTTGCCTGAGTCACTTCCAGAAAACTTCTGGAATTCTATATATGGTAGCATCTGAAGTTTTAGCTGGTGTCTTCCGGATTTGTTTACGTGCTATGAAAGCTGAGCTGCATTTTAGAAATCAAGCTTAGTCTAGGTACTTTAGTCAGCACTACTGTAGAAACCCTTGCCATGTTTTTATAGTGGGATTTAATTTTTATTGCTTGCAGCTCTGACTATTGGTGTATCTTATTTATTGACTAATGCTGAAAAGCCCTCCTTGCATATAAGCAGTAAATACATGCAAATAAAGTATTGTCATTTACTTAGAGATCAAGGAACATATTCTGTAGTTGCTCTACAAACAGACCTCCCATTGAACTGGAAATGAAGCGCTGAGGGCAGATTTTACCACAGAATAATGTCTGGTGAATTCTTTACCACTTTGTGCCAGAATTTGACTTGCTTTATGTTGTAGAATGTCTTGTTCTTAATGTTCACCTTTTTCAGATCACAGTATTGTCACTTAGGAAAATCTTTTTTTTAAACTTGCATGATGTTATTATGCCAGCAGTATAAATCAAGGTATTTCTTACTTTTCATTCTGTAAAAAGAAAAAAGAGAGTACATTTTTTCATATTGTTTTGTTTATAAAAAACTATTGCAAAATTTGTTTTTGTTTCTTGTTTGTTACATAACTAGAGGACAAGCCTGAGTGTTGCAGGTTTAGATATATTTGAAGAAATGAATTAATATATGAGGAAATCCTGAAGCCATTTAAATTTACATTTTTTTGCTGTGGACTTCAGTGTGGACATTGTTTCCCTCGAAAATACTTAGATTAGTT
>VXBH01002049.1:140707-159605 GCA_013400035.1 Rynchops niger | reverse complement strand
GGGGGGAAGAAAATGTAGTTTGGAGAAAAAGTCAGTGCCAACAATCCTGTTTCAGTCTATGTATTTTTCGGTGTATTAGGCCAATGCATTCACAAGATGAAAACTGACATTTTTTAAAACTTCTCAGCAGCATGAAAAAAAAATTAAGTAAATTTTGCCAAATTATAAAATTTTGCTAAAGTAGCAATAAGAAAAATCTGACCTTGGGAATTGTGATTCCTAATCTTTCCATTTAGATTTCTAAGGCTTTTAATAGTTACTTAAACAGAACTTTTGTTTCATGTGATGTGTCTGAAAGTCTCTTACATTTTGACCAACTCTTAGTTTTGTTTTTCTGTTGCTATATAGACTCAGGAAAGTGATGAGCTAAAAGCAGCCCATGAAAAATGTGAAGAGAGGCTGCAGATGTTACAGACCAACTACAGAGCACTAAAAGAGCAATTAAAGCAGTGGGAAGAGGGCGATAGCAGGTAAGTTACATGGCTCATTAAAAACATTTCCCTTACACAAATAATCTGAACAGAAGTATTATATAGGTATATAGGTATTCAAAACAGAATTGATTTGAAGAGAGAAGCTACTATGTGGTGATCAAGACTTTATCCTTTGTTAAAGCAGAATACATAGCATATGCCTGTATGAGAAAAATTGCAGTTGAAACCAAGAGTGGAATGTATTGAGCTGACACCTTGACTTATTTTATTTAGGATCTCATTGTGAGCCTGAGTACTGGGCAAAGGTCTGCTAGGGCTGCTTATTTATGCTTGTCTAATTCCCCAGTCGATTAATTTATTGACTGTGTATGTTTTTAATGTTCTATAATAGAACAGTTGCTCCTTATGTTTCAAATAGTTTTAAAAAATAATTTTATTCATTAAAAATATAGAAATAACTGCCCCTCTAATATTTAGTGATTCAAACATTAACTGAAGCTAATCCTAAAATCCCCTTCTTAATAGGCAAAAAAATGGTATGTGCATGAAAAACAGGGTGTTTTCATCTGTTAAATGATTATAAAATCAATTATTTCTGAAAATTCTACAGAAATGTTGCAGCAATATATCTTTGTTAATGGAAAGAAGAAAGACTGTACTATGTCAAAATTTAAATAGTGAATATTCTATAGCTAATTCTTCCTTTAATTCTATACAGAACAGTGAAAATTTTATGCAGAAATTATTTTTTTTTTAAGTCCTTAGTAGAGAGTTAGAATTTTTGGTAGACAGACACATTTGGAGGTATAAAGACATTTCTTATCACTTCAGTTATCGAACACTGCTGAGGTACAGTTTTTTAGGCCCTGTTTCAAGAAATTAATTTGAGCAGGTCCTTAGTCCTTACATCCTGGTGGTTTCAGTAGAACTTCAGCATGCGCCTACAGATTAGTAAACACATATGTGTTTTACTAAATATAATTCTTTTTGTAATTAGAGCAATACTGACTAGTCTTGACACAAACTCTGTAACTTGCTCTGAAAAGGGAGTCACTGGAATTGCTGCAAAACTTGTAGCTGTTCATAGAGTCCAGGGTGACATAAAGTGTCCTACTGTGAATGATGAGCCATCCCTCATATATAAGTAATGCTTTTCTGAGGCCTATCTGAGTAGATTTGCATTACTTTACAATACTATGGCATTTACTTAAGAAAGGTTTGTCTTTTAAAGAGAAAAAAACATGTGGATGAAAATAATGGTAAGTATAATAATGCACAGGCATTGGTAGCACAGGAAGATATTTTGAAAATATCACAGCATAAATAATGAATAGATTTGTTTAAATTAGCATGAATAGGTTTTCTTTATTTAGGGAAAACATGGATGATTTTATCTTCTAGCTCACTGTTTTAAATTCAGTGCAAGCTGGAAATGAAACCTACTGGATGATGGTTACTTTATGCAATGAAATGATTTGATTCTGTGTCTAAAGCTAAGTAGGAGTTCATGGTCCACTGAGAGGCCAAGGCTGAAAAGATACAAAAATTCAACCTAGATAAAGACAGTAAAATCAAACTTGATAATACAGCGAAGCACTGGGTGTACTGGTTCTGAAAGTTAAAAAAAAAAAAAAAAATGAAAGAGAAGAAAGACAAAAGCAACTTCTGTTTCTGTTTAAAATAAATGAGACCAACTTGTGTCCTCAGAGGAATGTATTTGAGAAGAATAGATGCTAGAGAAAATGTAATACTAAGTCTTTTATTCGTTCATCTGATTTTTTCATCGGTAATTAAGACGAGCTGAAAATGACAGGGGTTTGATCATTTTTGTTGTCAGAACAGAATTGTATGAAACCATCATACTAAAAGAGCTTTGTTTTTCCTTTTTAATATGCTTAAACAAAGGAAAGTAGTCAAGACACAAATAAAAACATTCTGTAAACTTTACACGGTTATTTTGGTATCTCAAAAAGCTTTATATCGCTGGTGTAATGTAAATTGAACATTAAGAACTTGGTATCAGGTACTTATATGGCGCTTCTGATCCTCTGTGAGTGATGGAGGACCCCATTCTTTCTTACTCTCAATAGACTAGAATCTGTTATTGAGATGGCAGCTGATGGGACCTAATCCACCTGTCATTGTACATACAACTTCCACTCACATACGTGACTGCAAAGATGATGGGGGCCTTATAAGATTACCACGTTCTCTGAGAGTTTATTTCTCTGCCCACTAGGAATTTAGATTGCAGAGAGTTTTGAATTCGTTTTATAAAGGATTTTTTTAAAATACAGTTTTTATCTTTTGCATTATTAAAATACATAAAATATTTTAATGAAAAAAAATCCATGAAATATTTTCATTTTCGTTTTATATGCTGCTGAATTCAGTATGATTTTTCTTGATGCATCATGTTATCCATAGATAGCTTATTCTTTCATTAGACCCTAGATCAACAGTTTTATTTAGAATGGGCATTATTGTAGCTTCCAGATTGGTTTGCAGGGGCATTAGGGGAGCTGGTGGCTCTCGCATTTTTTTGCAAGAGATTCTGTGATGGTTTCACCTTTTGCTTTCTCATACCACTATTGTAAGGAATGTTGACAGAATGGATGTGGGTGATACTGCTCTGCCACATGTCAGTTGAGAGTCATGATGCCATACTAGCATGGTATCTGTCTGAAACTATGTATTTGAACTTCTCTGCAATAACACATAAAAGGTTTCATGCCTTACAGAATATCTACATCATAGAAGATTTATATGCAGTAGATGCCGCAGTTTAAAAATAGTATTTTCTGAAAGCAAGGATGCTTTTATTCTTGTGGTCCTAAAACATGTAGATACTTGAAAATGAGCAACCTCTTTTTACTCATAAACAGGATTGAAAGTAGTAAAAGCAGATACCAGCATGCAGACCCCTGTCAGCTTTGTCAAGAAGATTCTGATGCCGTGTGGAATGAACTGGCTTTTTTCAAAAGGGAACACAAAAAGCTGTTGATTGAAAAGTGAGTTCTTTTCCTAAATGGTGTTTACACAAAGAAACAGTCTGCCGTTTTTTTCTGATGGTAGTGCTTTGCAAGCCACATAAGAGGAATTCCTTGCAAAATTCCCAGATAAAACCATCTTCTACCAAAAGCAGAAAAGGAAAACATCAGCTCTTTTTTTTTTCCTTTTTTTTTTTCCCCCTCTTAAATCAGTGACAAGTTACAAGTTTGCTAGCACTAACAGAAACTGTATTCCATGATCTAGGGATTGTGTTAATTAATGTGGCTCTCATCTGTTGGAGGTGTCGCTCTTCATTAGCCTGTATTTTACACACTGCCGTGCTTCATTTTTGGAATGAGGTGGTGAGGGGATAACCTAGCCAGCCATCCTTGTTTGATCTCTGTGATACATACGCAATGCAGAATGCCTCAGCTCTCTTGGTTCCCTGCCCTGTCCTGCTAATCCCAGCTGAGCTCATTATGGTGTAGCCTTGCTGCTACTCCTGGAGCCAGAGCTGTCCAAGCTAATTACTGGTAGCAGCAGAGCTGCCTGTTAAGGGTCTGGTGTGGATCTGCTAACATGGTCCTTGGTAGTGACCTGCAAAAAGCACGAGGGAGTTGCTCTCTTTCTTGCTGTGCACAGCCTGTCCTTTGGGTTTAGTGCTGATCCCTTCACACAGCTCTTTTAGCTGTAGTAAGTGTAAAACTTGGTGAAGGAAACTCTTACTTTAGAAAACATACAGTTTGCTGCTTTGATCTCATAATTCATAGGCTATTATACTCAGCCAGGCAAAGTAAGAAAATGTCCTTTTATACCAGACAAAAGGAAGTTGGTATGGTATAATTAGCCCTTTGCTGCTATTTAACACATTCTGTAAGTCAAGTTGATTTTTTTTTTTTTTTATTTAAGAATCAAGACATCATAGAAACTTTAATTCGGACTTTTTTTTGTCAGCATTAAAGAAATTGTGTTTTCCCAGTGGGTCACAATGTAAACCGATTTTGTGGAGATACCATGAAGACTGCTATCACAGAATTTCAACAGCAGCAAATTGTTTTGTAGTATGTAAGTCCTTGTGTTGCCCATAAGCTGCTTTAGTGTATTGTTGCCACTAGCTGTGTTGCATGGGGTATTATATCCACCGGTTACAATCGTGTGCCTGTTCTTTTCACTTCATTGTCACATCTTTGTTTGCTGTTTTGAAAATATCACAACAAATGATCAAATGTAATTCTTTTTTTTATTTTGATTTTTTGTATAGGAAAGAGCACTTTCTTGCTGTACATGTAATTGTAGTTGTAATTCTCCTTCCATCACTAATCAACACATTCATCACAGGCAACAGTAGCTCAGGAGCAATAACATAAGCCTCTCCTTTTCATACGCAGCCATGAAAGAGAGATTGCTTATATATTGTGCACACCCTGAAGGTTGGTGTGGTTGGACTGTTTTTCTAGAGCTCCTGTGCAGTCACATTTATGGGCAACACTCTTACGTCTGGTACATTTCAGATCAGTGGCATTGACTAGATAGTAGTGAAGTGGCACGAGCAAACAGTTGAGCTCTTTGACATACTGAATTTTTAAGTCAAAATAAGTTCTTGAAATTCTGCATAGTACATCGTAAGAAGCCAGGGCACCATTACGGTCATTAAGGTGAACTCCTTGTGTTGGTTTAGGTGCTTTTTACGTCTTATGGGCAATGTAGTTTATTGTTAGTTGAAGTAAGGAAGGAATGAATACATAACTCCTGTGGTTTTTATATCTGTCTTCAAAGTGTGTCTCTAATAATGACTGTCTTTAATTTGTTGAAGCAAGTCAGCATTTCAAGATCTGAGCTCATTTTTTTAAGAAAGTCAGTACTAAATTTAATGTACTTTTTAGATCTGTAGATAGGGATTCTTTATATTGCATGTATTCTTCCTTAAGCTCTGTGGATAAAGGACATGATCTCAGATTTGTACCAGTTACTTATATGTGCGATTCTACAAGCAGTGTAAATACATCAGGTTAGCCCATAGTTTTTGTGAAAACACTTAATTTGATAGACCCTACTGATTGTTAGCTGAAGTTGTTTAGAACATATTTAAGCCAAATCCAACACAACATTGCTTAAAGAAGATTGTCATCTTGGCTTAAGTCCGTTTTAACTTTAAATATGTGTAATTTCTGTCTCAGACTAGGCCAGGGTGTGAATGTTAGGGAAACAGGATTATTTGTTGTTGTGTGTTTATTTGTTTTACCTGTAAAGAAGATATTTCTTCCCTTGCTCCCTCCCTCCCTCCTAGGGATAGAACAATGATGTAAAATGTCTTTAACATGCACATACATTGCTCTGAAAATAGATGGACAATAAGTAAAGTATAGGGTAAACCCAAGGAAAGCGTATTGATGCATATCCCAGGCTTCAAAATGCAGTCACTATCAATATTATCACACTGTAAACAATCAGCTTGTAAGTTGTGAAATCTGTTTTTAAGTCAGGAAGAACTGAAGTTGCATGGGAAGTTACTTGTGGTGTTGGTGCCTAGTTCCAAATCCTGTTAAAGTTGGTGGAAAGACTTTGTGTCAGCCACTACTTTCTGTCAGGTCCTGTCTTTTGTGAAGTTTTCTTCTCATCACAAGCAGGTTTGCTTTGACTTTCATGTAAGCTGTTAAACAGTATGCAGCTTTCAAGCTGGACTCTAACACACAAACAAATATAGGGTTTAGGACTTAAACACCTCCTTTTTAAATAGATGAAGTTTTCTGTTTTCATCAAGTTCAGAATGCCTAATGTCTGAGTTATTTTTGGAGGCTGTTGATGCAGAATGTGTGGCATTGTTACTACAATGTTTTTAGTTTTTTGATTAGTAAATAATAGTATGTGCATGTTGTATTACTTTGCAATTATAATGAAACATGTTTTAGAGCCATGGGCCACATCCTGTCCTTGATTAATGATGTATAAATTTGAGCTGTTTGCGCATATAATAGAAAGTATCTAAATATTGTTACAATCCCATACTAGATTAGTAAAATATAATAATCAATAAGCTGTGATTATTCAGTGTGTGCTCAATGTTTTTTGCATATATTTCTCTTGAATTTCCCAATATTCGCCTGGAAGAAAGAGGACTTTTTCTCTATTAATGTGATTTATCTTTATACTAAGTGAATTACAGAATAATTATTCTCTAACTGATTTTAGTAACAGTTTTACCTGACTTCTTTATTAAGCCTTCTCTCCCACTATTTATTATTTCACAAAGAATATCAGATTATAGTCTACCATGTATATGATGTGGATTGAAAGCTGCATTTTTAATTTGAGTTACGAAATCTCATTTTTAAAATTCTTTATTATTGAAATAAAACAGAAAGATCCAAAATTTAAATGCACTTTGAGATCTGAACAAGCAGCTAAGAAAATAGTCTAACTTTTAAGCCCTCATAATTCATTGTCTTAATAAATCTCATAGCAGCTACCAGCTGAACTCATACCAAAATTGAAGAGTTACAAACAGAAACAAAAAGAGATAGTTGAAATAAATTCCGTAAGTATTTTTTGAAGTGTTTATTAATGCTAATCGCCAAGTGAAAACAATTCCACAGCTCTGCTAGGATGTCCCATTTTGGTCTTTTCATGTGGGTCATTTCCCCTATGAAGTATGCAATACCTGTGTTACACTGCAGTCATTTCCTGCTGAGTACCATGTTATTGCAGGCTACAGGAGCCGGTATAGAATTGATGTTCAAGTTCTACGTTAAGAAAAACATGGGATTTGATCACTTTTTCTCCCCCTTAAGCAAACAGAGAAACATAGTAGTTTTAAAACACTAGTTAACACTTACCTAAGGAGGGGGGTGATCCGTGCTTGTATAAATATAATATTTTTATTTAAGCTGCATGAAACTGCTGAAAACTTGCAATAGAGAGATCTAGTAACATAAAAAAATTGAAATTTCTTTTATTCAGCTGTGCAATACCAGTGCTTTCAGACTCAGCATATTGCAGCTGCATAGAACTGGAATATCTTCAATGAAAACAGGCATATCATTTTACAGATAGATACATTTTTATAGATATATATAAAAACATACATATATATCTAAATCTAGTATAGTTCTCAGATTTTTAGATCGATTATTTTTAATCTTGACTATTAAATGCTAAATGCGGTCTTACTTTCTATAGAATTGTATTGACAGATACGTCCTTCGACGTTTTCTTTACACTTTATTTAGATTCATCTTTGTATCTATATTATTTGGATTTTGCTGAAATTCAGGGTAAATTAATATATAGCGTGTCCAATTGAACTGCTACTTGATTGCAAGCTAGCTAATTTAAATGACTTTGGCATTTCCATATCAAATTCTTGTTTGCTGGAGTATAGGGATACTCCGTCCCTTTGGCCTTCATGTGCAGACTTTGGAAGGGTATAGTTGACTGTATATAAACTGCTGTGGAAGCTTGACAATTTTACATCTTTTATTCTGGATTACTTTGTAGGTGATCTTGTAATTGATCAACTTTTCGAGCAACTTTTTATTTGATGTAGTACATTCTTCAACATAAGACGTTATGACATAAGTCATTATTTTCACAGCTAACTGGAAATTGGTTGTCCGAATGGTATGGTCATATGCAGCTAGTGATAAGGAGGAAATGTTTATAAAGTGAAAGAATCAGCCACACCATTCAAAGAATCTTTGGTAGTCATTATTTCCTTGGAAGTGCCTGGGTAGCTGTGCACGTCCTCCATTTAGGAAATGTGCTCTGGATCTTTGAAGCATGTGGAATCACTGCAAGCTCAGTATCATCCTTACTTTGCTATAGCAGCTATTTAATAAAGGTTTCTTATTAGCTTTGCTTTTGTAGGAAAACAAGACTTCATGATTTCCATTTTCCTTATTCTTTGTAGAGTCAAAGCAACTGTTCTATACCCTGTGTCATGCTATCTGGGCAGCCAGTTGGCAGGAACCTTACTTGCGACCAGCAGCAGCATGTGATGCCTCTTGCCTTTTCTAATTATCAGATTAGGTATGATGGAGGAAAGATAAATTTACTATTCTGGAATGGTGGCAGTAAGAAACACAAACCTAGGCATTATTAGTTCCTCTGCTTCTTGAATGTCTCTTTTTTTTTTTTTTTCCCCCCTTTTTTTTCTAGAGAACCTGATGAAAAAATGCAGTTTTGATCACCTTGACAGCCTCTTTGCCTAAATAGGAAATATCTAGTCATCAGAGACTTTGACTTTTTAAACCTCTGTTGTTGTCTGCCATGTCCAAATACCACAGTATTTTTTTTTCCTTTGTTCAACTCAATAGTATGTATAGTCATGTATTGAATTAATTTGGAACAAATTAAATTCACACTACATTGTTATTAAAAAAGTGTCACTTAGAGAGTATAGCTCTTCTGATGTACGTGCTACCTCTGTAAAGTAATCTTTCTGTTCTTCAGTTTTAGGAGTGCTGGGACATAGCAGGCTTCTTACTGCTACATATTTAAATCTGATCACTCAGGGCTCTTGTTTACTTTTTACTGCAATTAGTAATTCTATACTGCAAAGCCAAATATAGTTAAAATAACGATGTATATGTATTTCTTTAGGTTTTGGATGGATAAAAGGATTGCTAAATCTAAAATACCACCTTTTGATCTGCTAAAAATGATTAGAGCCTTGATTCTGCAGCTAGTGTTAAGTGTTTCTGTCGAAGGTGCGTGCTTACTGACTAGACTGAATGTTGCTTAGTGGAAATGACAGTCAGGCTCAAGTATGAGAACCTGAAACAGTGCAGTTGATGGCTAAAGGCACTGCAAATAATTTAAAATGTAAGAAAACACTAGCCCTAGTTGTACTACAGGGTGGAGTTTTTAGAAGATGTTTTTAAAGGACCAAAGTCAGAGCTGTAAATGCCACATGAAGTCGTTTAGGGGCTTTTGTATAATTAACTTACATTGTCCCTTTTGTGAAGAGAATTATTTACTCTTTTCTAGCAAGCTTACAGTAACATTTTCACAAGGCACTCTGTCAGTTAAATGAAACAAATATATTGTTGCTTTCCAATGAGAGTGATCTGTCAGGGATGATGAGATTAATGACCTCTAATTTTTAAGCTCATCTCTATAACTTTTCTTACCTGTGTCCACTAGATCTTATCATTTCCTGTGTGCTAGTTAACAGACAAATTTGGGGGCTTGCTGTGTTTTTGGAAATGAGATATGTTGCTGTTTTTCCTGTGTTCTTCCATATTTAATCAGACTTTTCCTGTCTGTAGGTATTTGTTCAAAATCCAAATGGTATTACCCAATCTCCATAAGCAGCCTGTAATACTTTGGTGCCTTGTTATACATGGTGAGACTGTGTCATACTGAAAACATACAGTCATGCTGTTAAACGTTCTTCCATAATACATAAGCAGGGAAAGGCAGAATCAAAGTTGCATTAGTGATAAAATTTGGGCATTGTCTGGGATAAGAATAGTGTAGAGCTGCTGGAGAAGAGTAGGGACTCTTAAGTTAGCTTCCCATTGTATTGCTTGCACAGAACTATTACCTGCCTTGCTGTTGAATCACAGTAATTTCTATAGATTATCTGGGTGTTACAGAAATGAGATATTCTACTGTTGGTAAACACACTGCCTGTGAGAGTGCTGTCTTTTTCTTATCTCTATTGCCTAGGCAAAAGTTCTTCAGATTTTAGATGGAAATGTCTGATTTATCAGCCTATAGATACATATGTATGTATAAAAATTAAGAAGTACTAAGTGTGTCTTGTTAAACTGTACTGAATGTTCACAGTAAGAAGCCTATGAACCTACAATCTGTAACACCAAAGGACACCAAAGCTAGTAACATAAACTGTCAGGCTGCTATATTAATGGAGTAATGAGGGATTAATGAATATAGGTTTCTCTCCAACACCTTCTATGGAGATCCTAGGAATTCTGCTAGGGGCAGCACTGCTTGGTGCTTTCTGGCAACAAATGAATTTCGCTTAGAATGCTAGTTCTGTATTTTCCTTCCATGGTACTGATTTTGGAAGGGAAATAGCAAATTTTCAAGTTTAGGTACATCTTAGTTTTGCTAATAGCATGTGGAACTTCAAGAACTGAATTCTATAAAGAAGTAGGGATATTAAGTTTCTTCAAAGACTGCAAATATTTTACAATGAAAAATTTTAAGCAATGTTTATGTATTCTTACCCTATCTCTTGAACTCTTTCCTGAAGTCTACAGTTATGTAATTTCAGAAAGTCAGATGTGGAGCTAACTGGACCTTTATTGTGGCTCAGCATGATCTTTGTGATGAACTACTTGGCTCTCCTTTGCTGCATGTGGCAGAATATGCATACAGATACAAAAGTGTAATCTATCTTAATGTTTTTGGATGTTTTTGTAATTCGTCAAGAATTCAGAATGTGTATTCTAAAAGTATTGTTATATTTACTTTTTTCAAACACAGACACGTGAGAAATAACATGGCATCTTCCAAATTTTCCTAGAACTCAAATATTTCAGCATAAGAACTAATTTAAGAAATTGATCTGTATCCTTACTTTGCAGTATTGGAAACCAGCTCCGTACTAAAACCAGGCTGTAGGTCATGGAGACTTTGGTGTGTTTGTCATCTGAGGGTTATATAAAGGTTAAAAGCACTGATGTGACAGTATAAGTCTCTTGATGTTCGTGCAACGGAGTTCACGCTCTATGTGCTTCTCCGAGTTATGTTGATTACACTGGTAATGCAATCATAGCCCTTCAGGTTGTATCCTTTCTGAACGAAATACAGGTAAGCACTGTTTATGAGCCTATTCTGATGGTCTTCTTATAAAGGAATGAAAAAAATTTAAATGATGAGCATAATTCACACAATATAACTTTTTTTTTTTTAAACACCTTCTGGTCAATCAGCTGGGTTTTGTGCTACAGTAAACCAAATAAAAGATTACTAAATAGAAGATAAAATTTTAGGCATGGGTTTCTACCATCCTTCTGCAAGCTAAAGGTTATGCTGCATGTTGGGATTATTTAAGTCGCTAGTCACTAGCGCATCTTTGGTTTTTGAGTGACTATTAATTTGATATATATCTCAAAACTCATTCTTGACAACTATGACACTACTTACTTTTTTGTTATGTGAACAGACATTGGATTGGTGGGGGGAGTTGCTTTTATCCTTTTTGCTCCTGAATGTGGGTTGTAAATCAGAGAAACTTTACTTAGCACCAACAGATATTGCTTCCTGCAATTTTCATCCATCCTGTAAGTGACTGAATTGGGAAACAGGAATGATAAAGACATATTTCTGGGAAGTGAATGGACAAAGTAAGATAGGTAGCTCAATGACTCTGTATAGTCAAATGTTCCATTTCCTTGGTTAATTAAGACTACAAGTTTCTTTGTGTAAACTGTAAGTTTACAATATCTTCCTGTAAAGGAATTCCAGTAAATCATTCTGAATACTCTGAATGTTCACAGAGTGTAAGTAATGCTACTACTTTTTGCTTTACTCTTCTTTTGGCAGCATTATCCCCAGACATATGTAATGGTTTTTGCTCTCTCGCACAGTCTAGATCAAACACCTGCTCCCAGGTTTACTCTCACCTCCCAAGGCTGTCATTTGACACATAAATATACAGACCCATGAAAAGAGCATATTTTGCCCTTACTGCAGGCAAATGTTCTTGAATCACAACACTGTAGGAACAAAGTGAAGAATTTCTATCAGAGTAGTATTTCCCATGCAAAAGTTGGATAAAGTTTCTGCCTAGCTGAGTTCTCATGACTATAAACAATTTTTGAGTAGTAGAAAATTAAAATTAGTGTTTGCATTATGACGTATCAGATGATTCATCCTCATTTATTAAAGCATCTTCTTATATTTTCTGTATGGGCTTTTTACAAAAGTATACATAATGTGCACGTGCATTCTACTCTGGTTTTACAGAGTACAATTTTTACTCTTTTGAAGACTCAGGAACAGAAAATGCAATTCAGTTTTGCTTACCTAGAGGACCCTTCTGTGTTAATTTGCTGTCTTTCTTCCCAAGTTCCTTCCTTTTCTGAGGGGAAGAAAACTGCTGTCCCGTTTCCTTGTAAGGATTGTTAGGCTATTTCGCTTAAGATCTGGATAAGAAAAAGTTGCCTAGCACTACTTCGATCCATTGTCTTTAAAACTTACTTATTTTGGCTACTATAATAAGCAACACTACTGTCCCTTTTTAAGGACCCTGATAAAGAGCATGCAAAGCCTGCTTAGCAGTTTTTTTCTGTCTGATTTTATTCTTAATTTGTCTTTCCAGTCTTTAACAATCTTCCATGTCTCTGGAGGAAAACATTTGAAAAGGCAATAGTTAACCTCTTGGACTCAGAGGAAGGCTTCCCTGACTGCAGCATCTCCTGGACTAGCCCCCTGATATCTGTCCACACCAGCAACTGTGTGCATTAGGAGATTGTGGATGGTTCTGTTTATTTCTCCAAAGAGTCATCCTGCTGCAGTCTTACAACTTGTAATCCTTGGGAAGGAGTCGGTTTCCTCAGTGGGTTATTCCTTCTTATGTATTCAGCTCTATTAGAAATGAGATTCTCTGCTTGGTTTTATTTTCCAGATAAAATTCCCTGGGACAAATGGAAAAAAAGTCTTATTGTTTGTTTGGATGTTTATTATAGACTGCCATGAGCCTGCTCTCTTAATTCCTTTTTATCTGTATGCAGAGGAGTGTAGGAGTCTCCTGCTGGCCCTACCTGTGAATGCTGAAAGCTGCTGATGAGCAATGGCCGACTTATGGGATGTGTATTACTCGGGAGGCAGTGGTTTGCTAGAGGACTAACTAGAGTCCTCAAGCAGTGGGTTAACCTAAGGTCGGCAACTCTTGTGGGAAGGGGCCCTTTAAACTGGTAAATGCAGAGAGAAAGTTTATGCTACAGTTCAGGTTATCCTTCTAAATTACCTTTTATTTAATGCATTGAGACCCAAGTGCGTATGTGTATATGTACCTTGGATTTGGAGCTCTGTGAGGGCTCCTGATGGTATCTTTAGAACTGCTGACAATTAAAAATGATGAGTACTAGGAAATTTTGTTCTAGCAAGGAGGTATATTTTGCAGAAGCTCTGCTTATATGCAGATGGTACGAGCATTTCGCCTGTTCTAGTAACTTGATAAGTAAGCAACTGTTACAGAGAATTTCTTGCTGATGCCTAGCTATAATCTAAAAGAAATCAAAAGTAATTCCTTTGGCAAAACTCATTCTATAGCACAGTTTTATTATGATACCTCTTCCTATATTTCAAATGGGTGAGTATTAAAAAAAAATATTAAGAAATGAAGGAGTAATCAAGAGTATTATATTGCCATAAAATAGAATTCAGAATATGGTATGATACTGGAAAGAGCAGATACTATAATTGTGGGTCAAGGCCAGTACCTTTAAAAATCTATGCAATACCAGCATAACCTATTAGCTGGATAAATTTGCTCTCTCTTGATTTCTTACTATCCTTGTTTTAATATTGCCAACTAAGACTGTGGTAATTATAGTTGGAGGATAGAAATGAAGCGCTGGTACATAAAATAGGAGGGTGAGTGCTTTCCTGATCCTCTTGCTGCCTTTGGTATATTTACATTACAAGCAAGAAGAATGACTTTCATGAAGTTATTGATAGTAAACAAAATACTTTTGAGATTGTTCTTGGTATGTGAAAACAAAGACGTGATTCTGTTTCTGACCTGCCATGTTAGAAGATACTGTCAGTATTCTTGTAAGTGCCATTGGATTCTTGCTAATTTAGGGTGCTGATCCCTGTTAATTCAAGGACTCAGTGCTTCTTGGGAAGGAAGGAGTTGGAAGTTACTCTCTGACCAAGTAACATAGAGCGTCTAAGACTGTTGCTGACCTGAACTGTTTCTTGTCAACAGAGTAAACTTTAAGTATATTTTGGTGTAGGCTATATTGTCAGAAGCTCTCTTTAGGCTTTTGACTTGTTTTGGAAACAGATAAGAAAATGCTTGCTGTTGAGGAAGAATTACTGAAGAAATAGAGTCAAATTCTACCAGATCTACTTACAAGCAGCATAACCTCTCTATGCAGAAGGCTCAAGGCCATGAAGCAATTTCAGGTCTGAATAAAGATGAAAAGCAGTACACCCGTGTCTAGGCTTTGTATGGCTTTAAGTCACTTTTCTCCCATCTGATGGGCTCTCATTCAAAGCTAGCAAAGCTGCTAGAAAATACAGGATTTGAGTATAAATAAGAGCAAGGCATTTTTTTTCCGGAAGGAGTCATAAATTCTGGATTTTTTACAGTCCACTAGTTTTATTACTCTTTCAAGCACATTGCAAACCCGGTCATTCTTTCTTCCCTCTTTAAGAAATGATCCTGAGCAGCAAAGTGTGTATGGGAGCTGAATACATATTTTAAATAAAATTTTCAGTTCATCTAACAGATATAGGATTAGTGTATTTGTTCTTAAAATTAGAAGTAGCAGCTATGTATGTCACTCACAGTTATGTGACCTTCATTGTTGGCAAATTTGGTATGGTGTTACTGTAAATTTTCAGGGTACATTTTTCAGTTGTACAGTCTTTAGAATTCTAGAAACCTTGACTATAAACTAACCAGAACTGTAAAGACTTTCCCAGTTCCATCAGAAAAGAGTTGTTTGCCATGTTTTGAAAATGTTTTATACCTTTTCCACGTAAAAAACCCCAAACCCAACCAATTGAAATTAACCTGTGTAAAGAATGCATCTAGGTAGAAGCCAAGTGATAATTGCAATTTCAACATTGCAAGATTTTAAAAGTGGCTCACTCCGTTAGCATTACCATTGCAGATAAGCTTTTAAACTTTGAATTTAATGAAACTTAATAAAGTTCAACTGAGTGGTTACTTATTTTCTTTTCATCTGGATTGCTGATAGGTTTTCCTATTCATGAAGCTCTTTTGCCTAAGGTTATTCACGTATACAGCTAGAAGGTGTTTTATGCAAAATTTCATAAACAATTCTGAGCAGGTTTTTTGCTGCTCTTAAAACACATTGAAATTTATTTAGGTTTTATTTCTATTTTTAGTTTTTTCATCAATTTATTAATGGTTATTGACTGAATTTACAGAATTCTGGAGTTTCAACACCCTGCAAAGTTTCACCTCCTCCACATATCAATATAAACAATTGTGTGAGGTGTCAGAATACTTCACAGTATGCTTATCTTTCTGGTATCTCTCTATGGGTTTAAATTATATCCTAGAAACTTCCCTTTTTAAAATTTAAATTAAATAATGTAATGAATGCACAGCATGAATTTAACAGAAACTGTAAAATGCAGTAGTCGCCTTTGACTTTGTCAAGAGAAAAGGTGCGAAGATGTGAATTGATCATGAGCTGGAAGTGATCAACTTATACGCACACTCAGGTTTGTTTGTCTTTCCTCTTGAACTGCATATTTCCACTGTATTCAAATCCCATCATTCATTCTTGAATTATGGTTCAAAGGTCTATCTTCTCTGAGTCTATAGAGCAAACTCTTTTTTCCAAACAAAAGTTTTTCAGTTTCCCCTTATGATTACCATAGACTTTCATTTGAGTTCTACATTGCTGTACGTATTCAATTTAGAACCTCAATCACTTCTGTTGTCTAAATTATGTTTTTCCGTAGGCCTCTTCTTTTTCTTTTTTTTCTTCACTCATGGTTCATCAACCTTAACTGCAGGACTGCATAATTTGTCCTGTTTTATTGCTACCTTGTTTGTTTTTTTTTCTTTTGTTGATGTTGTGAGTGCCTTGCTTAGCAGCACTTCAGTACTTACTTACATCATATTCCTCCTTTTGTACTGGGTTATCATCTCCAAATTAATTTCAGGTTCTATCTCTTCCCTGTACAAATGGAGCTTAAAATCTGTTTCATGTAAAATATTTAGAAAGTTGATGTTTTTAATTGTGTAATAGACATAATAATGAGATCATGTTTATGAGATGCTGACTGAAATAACAGACAAACTTAAATACAACCATAGAATTAAAGAAATTCATTTTTTTAAAAGGCAGAAAATAATTTTTCCTTGAAAACTGATGATAAATTTCAGATGCTATATGTTTTATTTGCTTTCTCAAGCAAAAACATACATGGTGTGAAAAAGACAACTAGAAAGCACCCTGCTTGTCAACTCATATATTGTCATTAGGAGACTTGTGAAAGGGTAAATAGAAATCATCCTCCATATACTATGCTACTGATTTACAAAGTAGAGGGTTGACTGTTTCCAAATTTTTGTAAATTTGTTCTTCTCCTGCATTTCCTAAATACTCTCATTGCTGAATTTCCCTACTGGGAAAAGAGTTGTGCTCAAATACTTGTGCCACTTGGTATTATAATCTGAAATAGGAAAGATATTTAACCTAATCCTCAATGTAAATTTATAATCTCTTTCACTTTGTTTAGTAATTTATGGATTTATCAGGAGAAAAATTATTTGATACCAGAAACCAGAAGTTTAAAATATGCTGATTTTTAATTTTCTTTTTAAGTCAAGCTTGTAGTTGTATGTAATTGTAAAATGTGAAATTTGTGGAGCTGTCCTAAAAAAATTGCTAAAAGCACAGTTAAATGGCGATTAACATAAACATCTAAAATATACATAATCCTCAAAATTTTCTACTCTTGAAACATCTTCAACTCCTGGCATTTCTACTGTCAAAAGGTGGAGGCAGCAAGTACTAATGTTCAGAGATATCTTTTCAATATCCATGCCTCAGGACTACAATGAGCTAGAATCACTTTACATAGAAACTACCTTTCCACTGTAGAAACATCTTCAAAGATTCCATCTCTCAGCTTCAGTTTATGTCTTGGATCTTTTCAGATGACATAAACAGGATGCCCTTTGCTCAGCACTTGCTAAATCAAACACGAGTTTTTCAATTCACAGAGAAATCCCCTTTCATTTAGGATCAAAACCTAGCGCATTTCTTCTTTCCATTGTTTGATGTGTTAATTGAAACTGAACTATGTGAAAACTAATGCAGTAAATCTAGTGAGCATTTGTCTAAGATAATTACAGCAAATATTAGGTTCCTCTGCTAAAATAGTGTTAGAAGCTCTTACTCACAGTATCTGAACTTTGACACTGCTGTTCTGCCTCTCTAGTTGCAGTAGGTTATTATTCTGCATTACCACACACAGAGCTTATTTTTGATCCTTTGAGTGGAAGGATTGCAGAGGTAATCCTTCTCTCACCCCCAGTAAGTGAGGGAAGCGTCTCATGTCACTAGAATATGTGCAACTGGATGACAGATCTCTTCAAGTACCTAATCCGCTTCGTAGAAGGGTTGAACATGGATCATTCAAAAGACTGGCGGGGCAGACATAGTCTGCTAAAGGCAATTCCCTTTCTGGGGAAAAAACACACCGAGATGTTTACCTTCAGACTTACTCTCACTTGAAATAGTTTTTGGATAGGGAGGGAGGGTTTCATAAAGATAAATCGGTTCTTATCTATTAGGTTGGCAGAGCTGTGTGATAGGATGCTGAGGCAGATAATGGTGTAAATGAAAGGCTGGAAAGCAAATATATCCGCCCCACCCCTGCTTTTTGCCACTATGTTCTTTCAGTTGAGACATTTTTTTCAGTGTTGCATTATACTTCAGCAGTTTTCTGTGACTTCTTCAGTTACCTTGAATTCCTTGGAGCCCCTTCTTGCTCCTTAGAAATTTCTTACTTGATCCTTTGATGCTTGTTCCAACTGATCATGTTCACTTGTTCTTGTGGAAAGTTGCAATCATGCAGTCTCTGCAAAAAGTTCCATTCTTCAAGAATACCACAAGAAGACCCTTTCCTCCTTTCTATTGAGCTGGTCTCTTGTAACAAAATATGCAGGCTACAGTACTTTTGTGGTGAATTTTAGAGAACTGAACTAGATGTGGTTTTTTTGTTATAATGCATATACAGGTTGTTCTGGGTTTTTTTTACAAGTTCTAGCTAGAGTAGCATGTCAAAAATATTCAAATATATTGGAACACATTTTACTTCTGAGTTGTTAACAAATGGACAAGAAAGAAGAGCTACTTGCTTCTGTATGTGGTTCTTCCCATTGTGATTTTGCTCTGTTTTTAACCTTGAAATGGAAAAGACTTATGGGTGGTAGTAAAAACACACTTGACTGCACACATAGTTGTGATAAAAAGCCACAATTACTTGTACATTCTTTTCACGTTCCGATTTTGTATAATGGATGTAATATGTATCAAGACGATACAGGTAGTCACGGAATCATAGAATGGCTTGGGTTGGAAGGGACCTTAAAGATCATCCAGTTTCCACCCCCTGCCGTGGGACCTCCCACTAGACCAGGTTACTCAAAGCCCTGTACAGCCTGGCCTTGAATTATATATTTTTATTTTTCTCTGTTACGACTATATTTGTCATAAAAATTCAGTAGAAAATAAAGCTTGAAGGTTTTGTTGTATTACATCTGTTTTTCAGTAAACAAA
>VXBH01002049.1:114623-140690 GCA_013400035.1 Rynchops niger | reverse complement strand
AAAAGATTTAATAGAAATCAGTGTAGGATCTGTTCCCAAATGGGTTAAATACTTAGAAATTTGCTTAATGCTAACTGTATTGGCCTTCAGTGGCCCAGTCTGTGCATTAACAAGTTTGTGAACCTAAGATTGTCAGGCTTCAGAGATTAGAAAAAATGAAAGAATCCAATAAAACAATTAACTCTGTGTTAATATATGCTGCTGCAAAGAGTATAAATCTTGGGAAAGGAGAACATCTTGTTTACAAGGAGGAATTAGATCGAGACAATGAATGAGATGAGACCTGCTGCTTAGCTGATGTGACAATGTCCTCTTGCACTAAGAATGCTCCTACAGGAAAGGGACTCTTTTTAAGGGTAAGAGGAAGTGGGTGTTGATAGTGGGAGGTCACAAAAATTAGGGAAAGTTGTTTTAAAATACTGTCAACAGTAGTTGACTGACATATCAAACAACAGAATGAGGAAGTAATTTACAAGTACTTCTGTGCTAGAAACGCAAATATTAAGATATGAAACTCGACTGCTTGGCATCAGATGACACAATCCTGACACACTAGGCATCTCAATGACCTGGAGGAAGGAAAGTTATCTGTGAGGTATAGTGTTGCCCATCTTTGCAGAATGACAGAGTAGGATGACCTGGTGAGAGAGTGGTACTGTATGAAAAGTATCGTTTAAGTGTAACGTCAAACAGCTATTACAGAAAAAGGGAACACTGTGTAATGCTTTTGCGTAGAAGTCCTATATTTCGATAAGTAGCAGTGAGATTGTACTGCTGATCTCTTCATCAGGATGCTGACAGTGATGCAGAAATGTGAAGCGAGATTTAATGAGTTGTGAAGGACAGACTGTAATCATGCAAGTTTTCAACTATCCACATAAAGCCTGCATCTCTACCTTGCCAAGACAAGATGTGGAGATACAAACTTTGTATGGAATAAGTAGCTTTTCTAGAATGATCAGTCTTAGAAACCAAAAGGAAAAATACTGTTCTGGAATTTTATTTTTAGTGGTATACAGAACTTTTAGTTCAGAAACCATTACAAACAAAGCCTTTCTGTAATAGTTACCTCAATACAATGAGAAGCACAGAACTGTGCAGCTTGGAAGGAACATCTGGAAGCTGTCTTGTCCAACCTGCTGGTCAAAGCAGTGTCAGTTTTGACAAAGGATATACTTAAAGGTGGGTGTCATTAGGATGGTGCCAGTCTTTATTCAGTGGTGCCCAGTGACAGGACAAGAGGTAATGGGCACAAACTTGAGCATAGGAAGTTCCACCTAAACTTGAGGAGGAACTTCTTTACTTTGAGGGTGACAGACCCCTGGCACAGGCTGCCCAGAGAGGTGATGGAGTCTCCATCTCTGGAGTCATTCAAAACCCACCTGGACGCGTTCCTGTGCAACCTGCTCTAGGTGACCCTGCTCTTGCAGGGGGTTGGACTAGATGATCTCCAGAGGTCCCTTCCAACCCCTATCGTTCTGTTATTCTATGAAAAGATGGAGGAGATGGAGACCAAGGATGCAGATTTCAGAACCTTTCTGGGCAACTCTTCCACGGTCTGACCAGCCTAAGGAGCAATTTCTTTTTATATCTTGTTGGATTTTGATGTATTCTAACTTGTGTCCATTGGCTTTCATAGTCTACTGTGCTCCTCTGGGAAAAGTCAAACTCCGTGTTTTGACACCCTTGCATTAGGTAGACAGCAATAAAATCTTACCTTCTCCTAGCTAGGCCAAATAAACACACATCTTTTACCCCGACATGTGCCCAACCCCTGACCATCGTGGTACCCCTTTTGTAGATTTAATTTAGTAGGTCAGTGTTTTTCCTGCAGGAACCCAGAACTAGACACGGCCACACATGCAGTCTCAGAAATGCTGACTATACTCTTGCCTATACAGCTAGTATGTTGTTAGCCTTTGCCACAAAGGCATGTCCCTACCTAATGTTCCACTTGTTGCTCAGAAGAACCCCACTTTTTCTGCAAAGCTGCTCTATAGCCAGTTAGTCTTCTAGAATGTCCTGTTGCAAGTGGTTATTCTGGCAGGACTTTGCCTTTGGTGAACTTCATGAAGTTCCCATTGGCCCATTATTTCTGGCTATGAGGTCTCTCTGAATAGCAGTCCAGTCCTCTAGCAAGTGCATGGGTTGCTCCCCTCAGTTTAATATCATCTGTGAACTTGCTGAGAGGCACTCTAACCCATTTTTGAGGTTGTTAATAAAGAAATTAAACAGTACTGGCTCTGGTAGAGATCCCTGAGGGATGCTTTTAATAGCTAGCTGCCAGCTGGACTTCATACCACAGATCATCACCCTTTGAGCCTAACAGCCCAACCAATTTCCCAGACACCTTATCTGCTTTTCAGTTCAGATCTCAACTATTTGGCACTAAGGAGGTGGTAGACAATCTCAAATGCCTTGACAAATTCAAGGTATATACCGTTGTCTGCTCTTCTTTTATTCATACAGCCTGTCCTCTCCTTACAGAGGCAGTCATGCTTGTAAAGCAAATTTTTTCCTTGGTAAATCCATGCTAGCTGTTTCCAATCACCTTCTTGTCCATTAGGTGGCTTGACGTGATTTCCAGGATGATTTGCTCTGTAACTTTCCTAGGAAAAGAGGTGACGCCTGTATTTTCCCACATCTCATCTTNATACCTGGGGGAAACAGGCAGAGAGGATTGAACCACTAGGGGAGTGAGAGCTTGCAGAAACTCACCTTTGCAGACCAGTTGTTTTTGTTTTTGTTTTTGTTTTTTTTTTTTTTTTTTTTTAATTAGATTTAAATAGTAGCAGAAGAGTGGACCAAATCAATTGGCCTATGGCGATTCACTTTCCAGAAAGGGAACTGTATAAAAATGGAACAACTAGTCAAAAAACTACCAACCTCCCCAAGCACTAGAACAAGCATTGCAGAAAGCCTATGAACAGTTGTAGACTGTTAAGAAGGTTACTGTAGCTGAAACTCAGTTCAAGTAAGTGCTACAATTTAAAAAAAATCCCGAAATTAAAAAAACCCAAANTTATTTCTGGCTATGAGGTCTCTCTGAATAGCAGTCCAGTCCTCTAGCAAGTGCATGGGTTGCTCCCCTCAGTTTAATATCATCTGTGAACTTGCTGAGAGGCACTCTAACCCATTTTTGAGGTTGTTAATAAAGAAATTAAACAGTACTGGCTCTGGTAGAGATCCCTGAGGGATGCTTTTAATAGCTAGCTGCCAGCTGGACTTCATACCACAGATCATCACCCTTTGAGCCTAACAGCCCAACCAATTTCCCAGACACCTTATCTGCTTTTCAGTTCAGATCTCAACTATTTGGCACTAAGGAGGTGGTAGACAATCTCAAATGCCTTGACAAATTCAAGGTATATACCGTTGTCTGCTCTTCTTTTATTCATACAGCCTGTCCTCTCCTTACAGAGGCAGTCATGCTTGTAAAGCAAATTTTTTCCTTGGTAAATCCATGCTAGCTGTTTCCAATCACCTTCTTGTCCATTAGGTGGCTTGACGTGATTTCCAGGATGATTTGCTCTGTAACTTTCCTAGGAAAAGAGGTGACGCCTGTATTTTCCCACATCTCATCTTTTATGAAGATGGGTTCATGTGACGTTTGCCTCNTAAAAAAACCCAAACCAACCCCCACCCCAAAAAAGTCTTAAGAAGCTCTCTCTAAAGACTCAGTGAGGAAGTTTTTGTGGCCCTTGCAGAGAAAAGGTCATCATTTAAAACTTAAGCTTGCATTAGTGAGAACAGGTAGGCTAATAAACAATGGCAGGACAAACGCAAGTGGGAAGTTGAGAAGGCTAAAAAAAGCCCTTGAAGACTGTTTTTCAAAGATGCTTAAGCTGTGATAGTAAAATTTTGCTTAAGTAAAGTGAAAAAGAGCTAGTTAGGAAATTTGTAGGTTTGCTTAATTATAACAGTATAAAAGGATAAGGATACACAGGGTTTACAAGGCTGTAAAAGAACAGCTCAGTGAATCTTTGCATCAGTCTTCCCTACTGAAGATGCTAAGAGATGCCAACAACTCATGTATTCTTTGTAGCAGATAGATCAAAGGTGTTAGATCTGTTTGAAGTAGCTGTAAAGCAATTATGAGGTCAAGTAGATGAGTTATTTGTTAATATCTTGTTGTTAATATCTTCACACCCGAGGGGTGTGAAGAAACTGATGTATGAAATTGCTGAACTGTAACCTCATTGTAAACAGCCACTGTGCCAGTTGACTGGCAGGTTGCTACTCCAACTCCCATCTGCAAAATGGGCTCTAGAGGGTGCTGCAGACCAGTGAGCCTCACTGCTTCCACACTTGAGAAGATGGCAGTCTGTCTTTAGGAAATGGAGCGGGAAAAAAGAAAAAAACAAAACAAAAAAAAAGAAAAAAATTAAACAAAAAGAAAAAAACCCCACGTGAGGGAGGGAGATCACTGAGCCCCGATCAACACAGTTTTGTTGGGGAAGCATCACTGTGGCTCCTGTAAAGGGAAATCCTGCTTTGTTAACCTGCTGGAATTGCAGAAGGGTGACAGTAACCATGTGGATAAATCTGACCTGTATTTTCCAATTGCCTTTGACAAGACTCCACATGAAAGGTTAAAAAGAACTTCCGTTCCTGTGGGACTGGAGGAAAGGTCCTTTTAGCAACAGGGAGCCAGTTAAAGCAGAGGAAACAAAAGGTAGTGCTTACGTGCTGCTTTCAGGATGGAAAATTGGAATCAGACTGCAGAAACTGTTAGGTTTGTGCTCTCTCCTGAGTAGCATCTGCTTTTGCCTCTGCTGGAGACAGAGCACTGGTGATGGATGGACCCAGGGCTGGTCTAACCCAGTTGGACATTTCTAGCATTTGTGCAAGCCAGTCGTTGACTCGTATGGGTTGGATGAGGTCTTACACGTTATAATTTCTTATCTAGGCTTGCCTGAAATATTTCCAGATTAGATATATAATAACTTCTGTTGGAGACTATTTCACAGACAAATGAATTTATTTGGAAACGCTTCAGATATTCAGACTATTAACCTACCCTTTTATTTATTTCATATTGTTTATTTACTTCTGCATGTCTTTCATCACCCTAAAAATATCTTTATGTAAAAATTAATTATTTTTAAAAATCTTGTACAATTATCATCGTATGTTTGTTACTTAGTGTGTAGGGAGGCAGTATGAATGTATATGTG
The DNA here is from genome assembly GCA_013400035.1 of Rynchops niger. Lineage (NCBI taxonomy): Eukaryota > Metazoa > Chordata > Aves > Charadriiformes > Laridae > Rynchops > Rynchops niger. The sequence goes on along the minus strand of VXBH01002049.1, from coordinate 135,513 downwards.
TGTAAATGTGTGTCCATTCAAATAATGTTTTTAAAGTTGAAAAATAACATGTTCAGAAGATAGAGGTTCAAGCAGGAAGGATTCTACTATATCCTTAATTTACTCCCTTGTATTCATGTAGTGTTGAGTATGGTTTCTAAATGTGTAAACAGAGAATATTTTTTCAAGGAAGCATTGTGCCATTCAGTGAACATGCCATGAAGAGTTAGGACAGTATGGAAGTAAATGCCACTGTAGACTTGTGTTATAGAAACTGTTGATGACTGAGGCATTTAAAGAGCAGAGGAGGTGAACCTGGGAAGGCAGCTGAGTGATCCTGACAATAGCTGGAGTCTTATGTGTCATGCAAAGCAAGTTACTTTAACTGTTTATGTTTCTCATTTTCTTTGTACTTGATGTGAGACACTGGGATGTCAGTTGCAATGTTTAGAGCTACAACTGAGTCAGAGATACATTAAATATAATGTGCTTTAAAATACTGTGTATACTGAAAGACCATTTTTTAATACCCTTTCCTTAAGTTAACAGATATTTTGGCCCAATTTTCTTTGTGCCTTATCTCAGAGGGATATTGTAAAGCATCAGTTTCCTGTGAAGCAGTTAGATGCTGCAGTTCAGAGTACAGCAGAAAAGGCTATGAAGAAATTATCAATTCAACCTTCAGAACAGAGCTAGAATAATGTGTATTTCTATAGGATATGAGGTTATATGCTAAGCAAAATCTGCATGTTAAATGACTGCCCTCTGTTCTATGTGCTGTAGGATCCTAGGCTAAAGTAAGTGGGGATCTTATTGCTAAATATAATATATATATAATGAAAGATTCTCTCAGAAAACAGAAGTATAAGTGGACCATTTAAGTTAATGTATTTTGTTCTAGCATTTCCCAATCTGCCTTTGAAACTTTTATTTTTTATATCATTTAAACAAAATTTTAAAAAGTAATTGAGTTATTTTGTTGTACAGACCTTAGCTGGTTGGTATTACAGAATAAACTATATCAGTAATATAGTAATAAATCAGGAACAGAAAAGGGGAGGAGAGACTTTGGTAATAAGTTTCTCAAATGGCCGCTGGAAAAAAAAGGAATGGTAAGATGTATCTGCACAAGGCTGGCTGGTGGTTTTCCCTGAGACTGAATACTTACTGCCCTCTTAACAGGATTCCACCTTCTAATGGTTTGCTTTTCATTTCAGGTGTTTTCTTACTAAAAAGGATCAGCTGAAACTGTGTGTGTTACAACAAACATTATATGTGAATTTTGTAAATTCACGTTTATAAATTTTGACTGTTGTGCAAATAACAAAAGTCTGAAGTATGCTAAGTGTTGTCAAATTAGAACTAATTCCTTGATGTTAACCATTTTTTCCGCATTAATATATTAATATGTTCTTGGTTTATTTTTTTATTATTTTAGTGGTGTCTAAGTGGTTGTTCTGTGCTTCTTACTTTTTTATTTCCGTTTTTGTAGACTGAATCTTGAAGAAGAATTGGATCAGATGAAAGTACACCGATCTGTAGGTAAGTTCACAATACAAGAGTTTAACTATGTTTAGAACAAAAAAAGGGAAGGTATAGTATTTTATATGTGTATGTATGGTCTATTAGAAATATTAAATTTAAGGTTATTTTCTCTCCAAAGGTTAGTTTCTTTTTGTTGAATGTGTATTTTATAAGCATAAGGCCATACATGTTCTGATTTCCAAGTATATTTACCCTTAATTTCTCCACATGCCTATTAAATCAATGACAGTTTTTACATATAGATATATACACTAATACGTTTGCAACGTATGTGTATAACCTACATACAAAATTAGTTAATTATTTTATGTTTAAAATATTTATGTGTATGTATGTAAATATATATATGTGTAAAATCTAAAACATGTTTATATGTTTATGAAGCTTTCTACAGAATCTAAAATGTTTTTTGCAGTATTGAAATACGGGGATACAGAAACTTAATGCTTATTCAGACTTCTTTTTTTAGTACTAGTATCACAAAGTATGTGAATTTGAAATTAAATCAAAATTGTGGAACTCTGAAAAGAATTGATCGTGAATATCTCGCATATTTACAATCTTTAATGATGGTTGATGGTTCTGTGAAGATGTGTCTTTGTCAGTCAGATAGGTAATAAATTGCCATTGCCTCTTCATCTTTCCTCTGATTCTTTGTATTATTTGCTGTTCCTGAATGGTCTGGGAGAAGTATTCAAGAGTGCATAGATACAGTTCAGCTGGGTGTCACATCTGTGGTGAATTCTTTATGCACAGTATTGTGCAAAAGAAGGGAGTAGGAGACTTGGAGAAGCACTCTGCATGTGCTTGGCAATAAAGCCTTACCATTCTTTATTCAAATTTTCTGCTATTGGCAGTTTTCTTTTTTTATGATAATGTTGGCCACTTGAAGGAAAAAATAAAGATTTTTTTTCCCCCCTTTATTTTAATTTTTTTTGGTATAGTATCTATAAAGCTTAAGTGGAACTATCCAGCTGCTGAAGACTGAGTGTTTTCCTATGTGTTACTTTCGTAACCCCAGATAGAGCTGAAGGGAACTAGTGAGGGTTTCAAATACTCACTTTTAAAATTGCTTCTTTGTTTTTGCCTATTTAGTCAGTCTTTGCACAGAGAGAAGTAGAAAGGCAGCCAGCAGTGAGAAGGAGTTGAGGGCCTGCTGAGCAATAACCATGCATTTCCAAAAAACAGTCAGATCCCTGAAACTGCCAGTTCTTCACATTTCGTGCTTTAACAATTAGTCTTTTATTCCTTCTTTTTTCTTTATCTTTCAGATTAAAACATATTCTTTTTTTAAAAGTGTGTGGGTGGATACACACTTCTGGTTTGGTTATTGGTATGACTATTGTTATTGATGATTCTACTGAGACTGAGAAAAAGGGTTAAACTGCGAATGAGTGTGCTAGGTAAATTTTATTTACTTTTCCCAGCATTTGTTGTTATAGGTATGAACAAGAAATTTTTATAAGATACAAAATCAAATCCGAAGATATGTGTTAAGCAACACTTTCTGTTAGCACATAAAATGAGCTGACTCCAGCCATTTCCAAGCTTATCAACTGAAGTACAAAGAAATAGTTGCTCATCCACTCGATAAAAAGTAATTTCCTTGTTGTTTCCCTTGCAAATCCTACGGTATTGCAGTGTGGTGGATGCTTTTATCAATTGATTGACATTTTCTAGAAAACTACAGCATAATGACAAAAGCTGGATGTTAATCTTTGAGCATAAATAAGAGTATGAGCAATCCTTGCCCACATGCTAAGAAATTGCCTACACCCTCTGTCCTAACATTGAGTATTAAATGCCTTGCTCTTCTCAAATAAAAGTACAACCTCAGGTCTGTTATCTGTACTCTCCTGAGTCCAAACTTTATGTGGTCTAAATACACTTTGTTCACAGTCTTAGTAAGTACGTTTTCTTTTCTAAAAGAAAACCTGACAAGAATTTACTCAGCTTATCAACGATGTTGGAATTCACTTTCACCTTATCAGGTACTCATTTCCATCAGGCATTCTAACATCAAGGGGTAAATTCTGAAAGAAATGTGATGAGATTTCTAAATCAACCTTGTCCCCAGCTCATGTGTGAGAACGGCATTCCCTTCTGCTGGTCTTCACAGTGCATTTTCCCACCATCTGGTTCAGACTTAGCATGTCTTTAGGAGCATGGGTGGCTACCACTGAGATCAGTAACACGGTGGCTTTCTTCAACATGGTACCTCCTGTCTGTCAGGGGAATCCTTCGCCTGGTGCATACTGCAGGCAAAAATCTCATTCTTTTGATGGTTCAACCAGGTACTCTATGAGTGACCAATATACAGCTCTGGGTTTTTTTTTGGAAACTGGTACATTTTTCTCTCTGTAAGAAGGCTGTCTGCAAATACTAATAGTGACCTGTAGTGTCATAGCTCAAGTAGCATTTTGGCAGCAGTGTTGAACTAACTCATCATCAGATTTGGTGATTATTAATTAGGGATTCTAAAGCTGGCAATTAACTGTGTTTTCTCAGTCAGATGTAATTATAATTCTGTAAGACCATGGTAATTTGATGACTGAAGATAGCGGGGTTTATGACTTGTGGGTCTTTTCCTTGAGGGAGAACTTGGTAGGAGTATGATGGGTAGAACATGTGTCTTGCTGAGTAGACTGATACGATGAATCTTTCTGCTGGCATAGACAGAACGACAGTTATAGGCAATACTGTTTCATTGCCTCCCTAACCAATTCCTGTGAACACTTACAAAACAATTAGAAGGGAGGAGGGGAGAACAGGGCTGAATGGGCCATTTATTTGCTGCTCAATAGAAAGGGTTATGCCTCAGTGACCTTTGGCTTTTCTTTAAATTATGTTGCTTGTGACTTTTATAATAATATTGAACGTGTATAGTCTTTTCTATCTATTTTGAAGTAGTATTCTTTATTCTTTGCATATAACATGTTTATTTATAGATAGAGTTTTAAATTGTATTTTAATACATCCACATAATAAACATAACACCTTGTGTGCTTTGATCAGTTTCTTTGACTATGGGAAATCATTTTTCTTTTCAGTGGAATACAGTAAATGCTGATATAAAAGCTACAGCAGACATTCAAATGAGTGAATATTTAGAAAAAGATGAAAAGCATGTTCATATTATCTTTGTGTGTTACTTAAAGAATGTTGTAAATGTATGCAGTACCACTGTGCTGGGGGACTGTAGTCTGAAATAACATGGGAACTAACATATTAATATCAAGGTAAAGGTACATATTCCCCAGATGCATAGTTTTACCTTTTTCAGCTTTTATTATCTTTAGAATAGTGTTCCATTTATTTCATGAATACAGAAGTATTAATTGGCCATGACATGTTCAAAAGACAAAAGAAAGGTCTAATTCACTCTAACAAACTTGTTAGTCACTGTTTATATCAAGAGGATTGTGAATCTACAGAGAGTAACACTGTTTTCTTCTACACTTGCTTTGTTTATAAATCAAAAGTTTTTAAGTGACCTGCAGTGTCTGCTTGTATGTTGAAATGATACTTCTAAAGCAGATCTCCACGACATAGCACAGATATTTATCCCTTAAGATTAATTCTTTAAGTTAATTCAGGGGGAAGAAGGGCAAGAAAAGAAATGTGAATATTGTGGTATTTTTGAAGTGTTGGTATTTTTTGTTCTTTAGTATTTCATATTCTAAGAGAAAGTCCTTCTGAGGTGTGTAATTGCTCATTTCTGTGAGCTGTGGGCAATTTGCAAATGCTTGGGTCAAATCTAAACAGAATGTATTTTACTTCTCATTTACTGTACGTGTTAGTACATCTAAACTTTTTCTTAGCATTCTTTTCTATGAATAGATCTAATTTCTAACTTGTCTATTTTTGTAGGCTTTTTAGTACCTAGAGTGCATAGCTGTCTCTGAGAGTAATGCTTACAGTCATATTCACTCTCATTAGTTGTATCAGTTTCTAATTTTTATGAATTCACAGTATTACAATGGAATGATTTGTGTGATTTATCTGGTGAAGTACATGATCTTTCACTTAACAAAAAAAAAGGGTTTAAAGTTTTCATCCATCCTAATTCTGTTACTGTTTGCTTTGTTCACCAATCACTCTGATCCTCCTAGCAGGGGACAAGACCTAGAGAACAAAACTGGTAGTGACTGTGTAGATAAAAAGGCAATGATTTCTGCTTTTAAGGCATAGAGGGAATAGCCTTTAAAAGAATAAAAATCAGTATGAAAGTACAGCGTCTTTAAGCTGCAGATCTATTGTACCTTTGAAAAAAACATACTGTGATGCTACAAAGATTCATAATTATGTGACAGGACACTTTGAAAAGAGGTCACTCTTTAGAAACTGACCAAAAGGCTTGCCAAGAAAATAGACCACATCATAAATAATTGCAGAAGTAAAGAATGCATTTCCTTAAAATGTCTAGGTATTGTTTTAGTGAAATATTAGGTGTCTCAATGTATTTTATTTATTCTCTGATATAGATGTATTATTTCTTTTCTGATAGAGCCACTTTTTAGACTTAGCGAAGATGATGGCATCAAGAACAGTACTCCAAAGAGGAATATGAAAGAAGTTTCACATCAGACCTTACAGAGGGTAAGATACCAACCCCAGCAAACAGATTTAAATTTTAATTTAAGAATCATATACATATAAGTCAATACTCATGAATTTAGGCCATGATTTTTCTCTCCTAATTTGAAAATATGGATTTGCAAAATTGTGTCAGAAATGAATTCTAGTGAACTAGCTGTTAATGTATCATGTGAGATAAACATGGTTAATGTCAGAGAAAATGAAAAGAATGTTTAGAGGTATAAAGTTAAAAATTAACAAATTATCTAAATTGGAAGTAACATATGTTTAGCATTTTACCACTTTTAAGTTCAGAAACCTTAATTTCTTTTGCTGAGTATTTAACTTTACATGATATAAGGTGTTAATCTCCATAGAGGTCTTGCTGCAGAATAAAACTGATGCATAATAGTGATAAATCCATCTTTTTTTATATTTAAATTTTAGCAGAAGGTTGCATATGCAAATATTTTTTTATGTATCGGTCTCTTCATACGATAGTATTGTATGCATTTAGTGTTCTTTGGCTTAGCAAATATGATGAGTATTTAATCTTTACTGCTAAACATTCTACATGTTTTACCCCATACAGTAACAAGATGTTCTTAACTAGTTGCTATTTGTATTGATATTTGTAATATACACAAGTAGTTTAGTACGTTAACAGGTGTTCACTTAAGAGGGCTCACTTGTATTTTACCATATGTTTTCTTTGCTGCAAAGAAAAGACATCCTTCAAACAGTATCATGCTTTTTGTTTGTCATTTTGCAAAACAATATTTGTTTAATTACTTATAAATCTTTAAAAGCATGCTTAAATTGAATAAACACAAATCTATAACTTTGAATGTCAGTTTGGGTATGTCTATTTATTTTTTATTTGTGAATTAACTTGTAGGAAGTATGGTAATTTACAGCAGATGATGTGATTGCATATACTTGTAACACTTGCCATATGGTCAGGCAATGAAGGCTGTCATCTCGTTATTACTGAATGACAAACATCATGTTAAAATAATAACACACAGAATAGGAAGTGCTCACATTCATTTATCTTAAGGTAGAGTGAATAATTGAAATAATATGAATGCTACCATCTGAAATGTCACGCAGTTTATGCTTGCTTATCATCTATATTTCAGAATTATAATTTTGTTTGCCAGGTACTACATAATTTTTATCTCTATGGATATACAGAATTATGATGGTACTTTAGGGATAGGTGTAGAAGCTATTCATTGTTTGTTTCCTTCCAGCTGTCATACATGACTTTAAGTGCTAGTGAGTGCAAAAGGTTTCTTTAAAGAACCGAGAAAACATCAGAATCTCAGTTTAGGAAGGTGATTGAAGAAAGGTACTGATCTAACTCATTGTCATCGGGGAGGAAAGTACAAACTATGATTTTAATCATAAACCTTGTTTTCATTGAAACATTTGGAAAAATACCTTTCATTTCTGATTTCATCCAATACATTTATATAGCTATAAGGCAATCTCTCTTCATTGTGGGAGTGCTATGAATTTCCATAAGGGACCGTAGTAATGCATAGGCGTACATACTAAAGGTTTGCTATAAAATTCACAAATTCAATATCAAATTCACAAATATATTTAAGTTTGAGCAGCTCTTGCCCTAGTTTACTTTGTACATTAAGGCCTCTCATTTATCTGTATCAAGTCAGCAGTACCCACTTTACAAATCATTCCATAAGTTTTAAAATAATTTAAATGCATTCACAAAATGTCCTTGCAAAAACATATAGTATTTATTGAGAAATACTGTGGGTTTATTTTCAATGTCAAAGCAAGTTTTGACATTTTGTATTGCTACAAAGTGGTGGAATCGGCCACTATTTTACAAGATGAGTAGCTGAAGCTGGCTGTGTACCTTCTGCTATAGCTCCTTGAAAAGTAGTCATTCCTATCCATGTCCAGAAAAATATAGAGCACCTGGCACTTCCCCTAGTGAAAAAGTGGGGATGGAGCTTGTAGAAAACCAAACAAAAATACTTCTCCAAAATGAGTAAGTGGTTACTGAGCACAAAACTCACTCTGATGCCCTTTGCAAACTTCTGGGGAAATCTCCCAGACTAGATGTTTGTTTTAGTTTGTGCTGAAATTAACATTGCCCCTTAGTTATGGAAACTGTGGGGTTTGATTGTAAATTTAAGTGAATATTCCACAAGAACATTGAGAATCAGTTTATTGCTAATGACCCTGAGTATGTGTAAACCTCAATGGACTTTACAAACAAAATTCATGCATTCTATATAGGTGGAATATGTTTCTTCAAACTATATATATATAAGAAGCTTGTGAAGTGGCTTTATTAGAATAGGATGGAGTTTCCCTTTCTGTGAATAAAAAAATGTATTTCAGCCTTCATATTGTTTAGGTACTAAGCTTCTGATATCTCTTGTTATGATTTGTTTGGAGTTTTTTTGGAAGATCGAATTAATATTTAATTTATGTATTTACAACACTTGAAAGAACTTGTTGATTTAGATAGCTAGTGCAAGATTGTCTGTATTTCAAAATAGTTTTTAATCTGAGAATGTTTTTTTAAATTTAATTAGTATGTATAACCAAATTAGTAATGAGCTCAAGATGCATCAAGAAGGTTCATTAGCATACTTAAACTTCTGTGTCACTTTGCCTGGAATTTTAACTTCTTTTACCATCTGCCCTTTGTTCAACAGCTGTATTATTGCAGCTAAAATGCTTTCATCTGCACTACATTAGAATTATTCTTAAATTAAGGTCTATAGATTGCTTTTGTCCTTGTGCTTAATGTAATATTTTTGTCATGTAATAAATACATTTTTATTATGTTTGAAAACATAGGGTTTTTTCCTACCGGATAGGCTGAAATATTATAAATGCTAAAATTGCTTTCATTAGGTACAACAACTAGAAAGAAGATTCAAAGCTATTGAAGGGGAACTAAAGAAACAGAAAGAAGTAAATAAAGACCTATTGAAAGAAAAAAATTATTTGAAAGCATCTTTGAAAGTGCAAAAGGAAGATGCAGATACAAGAGAAAGACAGCTTGAAATGCTGCTTAAGAGGATTTGTGAAACAAAAAAAGACAAAGCAGAACTTCAGTTAGTGATTGATGAGCAGGAAAAAGAAGCTGCCTATTTGAAGAAGCAAGTGGCAGAAGCTAACAGATTGAGAAATGAAAATGAAGATTTGCTGAGTCAAGTGCAGGAGCTGAAGTGTTTGCTGGAAGGAGCCAAAGCAGTGGCAACCTCTGGGCAATGTAATTGCAAGATAACAGGCACCAAGGTTAAATTAAAAACAGCCAAGAAAAAGAGCTCTTTGGGACATCATGGAGCTTTTCTCAAACAGTCCATCAAGGTTATGAGTAATGTATTTGAGAACTTCAGTAAGGACGGCTGGGAGGATGTGAGTGAAAGCAGGTACGGCTCTCATTAACTTAGCCCTGTAGAGGGGACACTGTGCATATGTAAAGCACTAGCAAATGGAGATTGAATTTCAACTACTGTTGATTTGGTATTCAAAAAAAATACTGTCAGATCCTTTGAAATATCTTGGGAGGTCTTGTTCTGAGCTTATTGACTGAAATTTGCATGCAAAATTAGCCACAACTGCATGAGTATTTGAATAGGTGCCAGAAAACCCAAAAGAAGGCAATGCTTGATTTCTTCCAGTGATGCTATTTTCATGCAGTCATGAGGCTTGAAATTGACAGTTTGGCAGGTTGATTTAATTTGCTGGCCCTTTGCATATTCACTACTGACAGCTAAGGATTCCCAGGCAAGCCTACTAAGTCAGTTTAGTTATCTTGTGACATGCCGACCCGGGAGGAGAAACATTTTTTCCCCTTAATTTAGTTAGATAAATTTTGAATGACCCATTTCAGCTTGCTAGCAGATGTCTACAAGCTGTTTAACATCCTTTAAATTAAGAACCATCCACACTAATTATTTCATGTATGTTTTATGCATAGTCATTGTACTAACTTTAATTGAATGATGGTTAAAAATCAGTTCTTTAAAGGTAATTGTTACTGCATAAAGTCCCAGACATGAGTCACAAGGTCCTTGGAAAATTGCACTGGCAAGCTTCATAAACGTTTAGAATTTTTGCTTCTGCTTCTATTTGTCCACACATACTTGAGGAAGCAGCAGTAAGCCACTAGGTAAATGGGTATCACACCTTGTCTTTCAACACTTTGTCCTGACAGACAGGCAAAGAAATTTCTCAAGCCTGTATTTACCCAAACTATAGAGAAGGTGACAAAAGAGTAAAGAAAACTGGATCATCTTCATAGGCTTCATGTTAGCTTTAAATGTCATATGAAGCAAATCAACAGTGACAATTGAAAGCCTTCTGCTGCTTCTCCCCATGCAAAATAGGGGGATCCCGAACACAGTGTCTTGAGAGAGAAAGTAAATTGAGAACCATGAAATTTGTCACTTGCTATCATTAATGTAAAGCTTGTTTGTTTCTCTGTTTAATTTAATATTGCAGATCTGATTTTACAGAAAATGTACATGCTTTTCTGTTGCAATTAGTGAGCTTTTTATTTGATTTACTATGTTTTGCTTTTTAAGAACAAAATCGAGTAAACAAATCGTCATTGCAATTTGAGTTTGAAATGAAGTGGAAAGTAATTATTTGGCTTCAGTTGTTGTGGACAGCTGTAAATACTACTTTCTATAATTGTAGAAGTATCGGGCTAGGGAATTCTTGTCATAGAGTAGTGAACATTTTTGAGTTGTGTTTCAAGGTGTCATTCTCAACAAGTTAAGGAAATGCCTTTATTCAGTTCCGTCTTCTACTTATTAATAAATATTGTTCTTTATCACTAGTAGCTGTCTCTGGGTTTCTAGATTCAAACCTTTCATTTTCTGAAGAGGGCATTCCTTGAAAGGATTCAGGTGAGGGAAACATGTACATAGTCAGAAATACTGTGCTACTGAGGCACCTGCAGACTATTACATTGATTTCTGTTCTTATCTGTCAATGAGGCATATCAATATGTTAGGACAGGTTTTGGAAAGTATAAACATGTTTCTGTATGAACTCTTCTCTTCAATTTGAGGCCTTTTCTCTGGTTAAGTAGCCTTCATCTCTAAACCATTTATTTTTATGATAATGAAACTTAATTTGAACTCAGTTTGGTTTAAATGTCATGTCTTGGTTTAAAAAGTAACAAACCAAAATTACCTTCTGTCAAGGGATTACTTCACAAATCTGTTTGCACAAATGATGATGAATAGCCGCTGATGGTATAGAAAATGATATACCCAAGACTTCATATATTAAGATAGACTTCACTGATTACCAGAAAAAAAGTTATAATCTGGGGCAAGGCAGTGAAAAACTGGAAATCAAGGCTATGTTGTGTGCAAGTTTAAGGAAAATTTTGAAGTAGATGAAAGTTTAAGGTCCACTTTCTCTGCCAGGCAGGCAATTTCAGTAGAACTACCAAGCTTACAGAATTTAAATGCACTCCAAAGGGCTGCTAGACAGCGATTTCACTGAAGTGTGATTTCTGAGTTTGTCTCAGTCAACACTACAAATAAAGTTCAATTGAAACAAAATGTTATTGAGTGAAGTATTGTGCATCTCTTTCTTTTGTTATCAAACATGAAAATGAAGGAAAGTAGAAACATAGTATATCGTTGTGAGTCATTCACAGACTAGAAGTACTATCAAGTATTTTTTCATGTATATCACTTTTGTAAACTGTAACAAAAGCTGTCCTCTAAGAAGCAGTTAAAGTCTGAGACCTCTGTGCATTGTAGACTGAGATTCCATTTGACAGAGCAGAACTTGATAAGAGAATTTCAGAGATTTTTTTCTTTATGATATTTGTAAACTTCTGTTGAATAAGTCAATTTAGTACTGTTTGGATTTTATATTAGTTTCTCTTCTTTCTTGCCTGTGTTATTTTCTATGTGCTCAAACACTGAGCATTTGGAACTTTTAATGTTTATCTTTGTTTGTTTGTTTTCCTGAATGTGCTGTTTTAGTGACTCTGAAATACCAACTTCTGAAAGTTTGGAAGCAGTGATTATGAAGACAGTGCAAAACATTGATCCACTGCCAGACAGAAGTAAACAACAGGGAAAAAACCACATACAAGATAGTCAAAAGCCTTGCAACGTTATTCATTTAGAAGGCAAAAACCAGCAGTATGATAAAAAGGTATATAATAGAACTTGTTTTGTTCTCCTGTGCAGAGTGTTGAAGTTTGATAGTATTAGCACTGCTATTCCCCTCTTAATTGATGCGATTCTTGTTGTAAACTGAAAAGAAAATCTCCTTCAAGATATTCAATGGATAGTTTAATAGTCATTTAGAATATTTGCTGAACAATTAGTCTGCAAAAGTATTTGGAGGGAGTGTCAGGAGTGCAAAGGCAGATTAAAAAATTGTAAAGCTGCTGTAAGCTAGTGCTGCTGTCTCACAGTCCAGACAAAGAATGCCACAGACATCCCATTAAACTCTCTCTCGATCAGAAAAGCCGTACAGAACGGGGTGATGTAGCTCATAACAAGGAAACAGCAACATCCCCTCCTCCCCTCTAGCAAAATGGGGTGCTGACTAATCAAGCATGAACACCTCTCAGTTCATTTCGTATGTGCAGAAAGAGTTGTCTCCATCTTGGAAGGAAGGTTTTGGCTCTGTCTCTATCCAGGAGATTCTATCTAGAGAAAAGTGGGCTTTGAGGTTCTTCTTAGCCCATTTACATTCATTGTCTGGGAGTTGAACCCCTTGTCTCATTCCTAACATCTATATGCTGTTTTTCCGTGGAAGAGGGCCAGCTGGTCGTTTCCCAGGTCTTTAGAGGCTCCATACAATCTGTAACAGATGACTCATTTTTTGACTTTTGAACAGTGTCTAATATTTTTTCCCTTTTGTGTTTGCCCAAATAAGTCATTTCGTGGAATTTAAAACACAAGCAGATATTGTTGTTTCTTAGTTCAAGAAACAAAATACTGAAGCACTGAGTAACTTGCTGCTGTTAAAAACTAGTTTGAAATTCCGTTCTGTATGGTGATATAATAAAGAGTTTGAAAGCAGATTATATTTTCTTAAGTCTCCAAAATTTTAAAGCAAATACAAAAAAACTCCCTAGTTTCTTTATATATTCTTGGTTGTCTGTTTCCATCAAAAGATCTGCTTTCCTGGCAGAAAAGCTGCAGAATTCTTCTGTAACCATCTGCTGGTATAGAATACACAATATGAGGAGGTGCAAATGATATATGTGAAAATCTGACGTAGCATGCTACTCCCATTATCTCCTGCTGCTCCTAAGTGAGGATATACAAGACAGGAAATCCAGGAGGCTCTGGTCTCTCTTCTTGGTAGAGCAGACACAGCCTTACCTCTCCTGTTTGCTCATATTGCATTTACTTGCTGTTGCTGCTGGAAAAGACAAACACAGGTATATCCTGATACATGTATGTAACAGACTGGTGGACTTGAAGCATACACAAGAGCCCTAAGCAGTTGACTATGCTTCAGCAGAAATCTCCTGTTGCAGGAAAAGTGCTTGAAAACGTGGTTTGTGACTACAGAAGATAGCATTGCAAAAACATTTAGTATTGACAATTGGGAACAGTAGTTTTAACAGAAATCTTAAATCTTTTCTGAGGACACTCCCTCTAGTCATGTTATTCTCATCCAAAGAGAGCCTAGAGAAACCTCCTAAGTCCTGAGCTATGACTGGGGTTGGAGATGAAATGGTTTATGACACAAGGACTTTCTCAGTTTTGCCTCATGTGGAATAAATATATAATACCCTGTGCAGTATCAGGAGAGTTATTGGCACTCTCTTACAACCATACATTTATCAAGAGCTGTGTCCCAGAATGGAGATCTCCATCTTTTCGCTGCAGGCATGGGTCGTTTGCTCATCATCTGTTCAGCTCTCTGTAACATATAATCACTATTTCAAACTAGCATCATTCATCCGATTATATGTCTTCAGTGTTTGTAGCATCTGCTGGTCATACTGGTAGGGATTTAGACATAGAATAAAATAATTAAGAGACTACTCGAAGAAGACAGACCTACAAGAGCTTGACCTTCATTGTTTTCTTTTGCTTTGGTTTTAGTCTGAAAAGTTGGCACTTAACATTTCTTTTCTTTTTTTTCTAGCATATCCTATTTCCCTGCCCTTCAAATTGTGTGGTGATTGTACAAATCTAGAATTCATGGATGAGCTGTCCTACATTGCCAGTAGATAGTTAGTTTTTAGCAGTTAGTAGATAATCTGTTGCTGTTTACTCTTTTTTTATGAATATTTCCAGAAATATTTTGCATGATATCGCATAGAAATTGCAAACTGAAGGCTTCAAAAATTGGATAGATGTTGCAGAATTCCAGAACAAAAGTATTTGAAAATACCGAGCATTTAAGGTCCAGGGAAGTAGTACTTTGATTTTGGAGTAAGCCATGCTGTGACCATATTCGTTATACGTATTGCAAGCAGCATTCTTCTTCAGCCTGTGCTTCTGTCACTGAACATTTGATAGGTTCTGGAAATAGATGATTTTTCAAATCAGTTATTTAAAAGGCGTGCAGCTGACTTGTGTTAAACTCTGTAAAAACACAGGGATTTTATTTGCATGTTCATATATATATTCATACATCTTCCAGTTACTGCTCATTGTCTAATTTGATCTTTCTTCTTTTGAACTGACTGCTATTCCTTTTTATTTTCACTTGAGTATCTTGAAAAATAAGATATTGCAGCTTCCAAGTAATACACACCATCCTTTTTCCCCTAAAAGTAAATTCATATTTTATCTTAAAAAATAGAGTAGGCATTAACAGACATTTCATTTTTCTCTGGGATGCTTTGGAAAGGCTTATGATTTACCAGTTCATTAGTTCTTCTATATTTGATGGGAAAGGCAGAAATTTGTACTTTTCACTGGCTGGTGTTGTAAGACTGATTTTCAAATTAAAATTCATTAGAATTTTATGTATTATTCTAAGTAATTTTTGTTGTTTCAATTCAAAATAGAAAACTTAGGAGTATTGTGGTTGGTGTGCCATAAATTAAGAGTTGCTAGCTTTTTGCTTCTGTTTTTTATTTAGGGCCATTCACAGAATAAAGACCTAGAAATGTTACATTCCAAGAAGAGGAAGATCTGCTGTCTCATAACATCTTATCCATCAGTTCTAAGCAAAGGTAGGAATATTATACCTTTTTGGCAACTGCATAAGTAAGATTGACAAAACATTCCTGCTTGATATTCTAAAACATCTTCTGTATTACACAAACCCACTTATATGCTGTTGCAGGATTTGGTTGTTTAAATTTCCATGAATATATTTTCAAAGTTTTAGCTCTTTATTTTAAAGTGAAATTGCTGTATAAGAAGTGACTGTCAAACAGCATATTTTCACACAGTTAAAATATACTCTATTTTACTAAGTCCTGCCTATTGAATCTGATGACTAAAATAAAGCTCTTCACTACCTTTTGCTCTTGTTTGTCCTTTGTAGTCAACACAGCCAATGTAACAAAATGAACTGTATTTTGGCTTAGACCTTAAAAAAACCTGGTTAAATAAAGACACTGAAGCCTTTATTTCTAGTAATACCAATTAGGAACTTGAGCCACCTTTAACTTCCAAGGCCTCGATGAGGTTGTAGTGTTGGCATTTCAGAAAAAGAGCAACATCGTGCACTTACGGGTTAACTGAATTAATTTAGCAGTTTGCTTGCTGAGAAATATTTTAGAGGCTAGAACAGTGTTTTGAAGGCCCAAAGAAAAACGAGAAATCATCTAATTTGTGATGATCTGTCAGTTTAGTAACATGCCATTTTATGTTTAGTGAACAGAACAAAAAGGAGAAATATCATTGTCCGGAAGCCGGGCTGCTCTGTTACTCTACTGCAGGAAAGAATTAAGGCATTGCAGCAGCAGATAGCTGTTTTACAGGATGAAAAAAAGACAGCAGTATCTTCTGTGAAGGGATTTAAAGAAACCAATGAAAAACTAACAACTCAGCTGCATTTGGCTGATCAGAAACTTCAAACTAGTAAATTGACCATAGAGGTAAAGTACTTTTCATTATGGTGTCTTACAATATTAAGCTTAATTCTATTGTAATTTTGTGAAATTTTGGTAACATTGAGTTTTGTCTTTTAATCTGTTACGATCAAAATTATGAAATGTTATATATTAGCATGCTTTATATGAGATTGTGAATCAGTTATTATGTACAAATGATACTGAGGCCTGATTTACTGTTGTATCAACCCAATTCATTAGTCTTTCTGAAAAAGAAGTGGTCTTCCTGCTGACATTTTACCTGCATTCAAATGGGTGAGGGAAGTTTCACTTTTCGCCTGTGATCTGAGAACTTTCCTGAAAATCTGGTCAGTCCACATGAACTAGCACCCATTCCTTTGTTAAGAACAGGCACTTTTAGAGAAACTAACTTTCTCCACGTGACCCAAGAGTGGAGTGCTCAGGCAGCTGGAGTTCTCTTCCAAAGGGGACTAAAACCAGTTCCAGATCTATTTAATCCCATCTGTCTCTGTGAGGGTGGAAAGTTAGAGAGCAAGATTCATGAAAATAGTGACTAGTAAACTATTTGGTTAACAGCCCCAAAAATGTCAGCTTTCTTCTCTACTTCAGTCTTCATTCCTACTTAATCCTTTCCCATAGTATTACTCCTTTCTGGTTTTCCCCATTCTCATTTATATATATGTATTTTGTGTTAATCTATATGCAGCTCCTCAGCTGGAATTCTCTTCTATTCATACTGTAGTGATTGGTCTGCCCTTTATAGAGCTGAATCAACAAACACTTTTGCAGTAATTGTCTCCTGTTGGTCACACACACATCCTGCTTCCAGAATTATAGTGCTACAACAGATGGACTTGCTGGAAGGAGGCAGACATTAAAAAAGAAATCAAATCCCCTCCCCCTCAAACTTCTCTGCATTTCTGTCTTTGCACAGAAGGCAGAAGCAGTTTCAGGAGCAGCACTTTTCTCTTTCGTAGGGCTGGGGAACTGCTAATTTCTAGAGGAGGGAAAACCTCATTTCTGTTACTCATTTTGCATAACTATATATATGTAATGAATTGTTCAAAAAGAGTTTCCAAGGTCATTGGAACCAACGGAGATCTGCCTATCTCACAAACAGTATCATAATGTAAAGTTTCATGGACAGTATAAACTTCACAGAGAGTTATATGTGTAATTTAGGTAAAATATTCTGCTTGCTCAGATATCTTCATGATTTGCCTTCCTAGATGACTACACCTTAGGTGTCCGTAGGAAAGCAATGTGAGAAATAAAGTAAAAAAGGTCATTATCAGTAAACTTAAGAGAAAAAAAAAAAGGCAAAATTTTTGTCAAGTTAAGCACTGCTGTAATGTAAAAGACTGACTAAAAGAGAAATATCATGGTCTTAAAACCAAACCAGTTTTCTTCCACTCAGATGTTTGGGAAGGTTTTAAAAGGAAAAAAAAAAAAAAAAGAATGGTCACTGGTCTATTTAAAGGGTGGTGCATTCTAAGCAAAAATAAATAAATGGTTGCAGGTACTCAAGAAAAAATCTTTATTAGGCATGCACATTTTTTTCCTTCTCAGCAACCAATTCAAATTCCCTTTCTTACAACTAATTACTCTTCAGGTGCCATACTAGTGCTACCAAGTGGGAAATTTAAAGCAGAGGCTTGGGCTACTTGCCAAGTGAAAATTAAGGAGGTAAAGAACCTACACAGTCACTGCAGGGTACATGCATGTTTTAGAGAGAAAACCATGATTCAGAGGGATAAAGAACATATTTGTGTGAGGGTTTTGTGTGTTTTTTTTGTAAGAAATACTGTATGTGAGTTTTAAAATATTGCAAGTGAAATGTCATTTCTTAAAGGTATTTTTTTTCACTAGCAAGAGCACTGTTGTCATTGTTTCTTCTTAATGTTTCTGTTACTATAGATTTTAGAATTTTCTTGCTTAGGTAGGTAAAAAAGAAGTGAACAAACCATGAAAAACTAAAAGACTGAGGCTTTCTCTGGATTTAGGGAGTCTTAAATACTTCAAGAGTGTCAAAAATGTCAAAATAAGCTTCCATATGTAATCATAAAGTTCTGATTAATGTTATATTAACGGTGAGCTTGTGCTGTTGGGCTAGGGTAAGTATAGCATTCTAGCAACTGTAAACATTAGCATTATGGCTTGGATGAGATGCCATGTTACCTGATTTTAGCTAAGAAAATAAAGTCATTAGCAGACAAGATGTTTCTGCAGTTAGTCCTTCATTACAATCCCCAAGGAATCTAGTGCTAGGAGATTGATTTTGGACTTATGATTTAAATGTTCCAGATGTTTATTTTTAGACAGATTTTACAGTTCGTACAACCTAAGGACTGTCTGGCATCTGTTGATTTTCACAATGTAATACATGTATGGGTTTGTGTATTTTTCTGGAAGATCCACACTGACATGCATGTATGAATATATTTATCTGCTTTCTTATAGGAGTTCAGAATGCTGGATTCAAGTTCTTTCTTTGCTCGACCTTATAAACTCTTTGCAGTAATGTAGATTTCTTGCTTTGGTTTTTTTTTTTTTTCTGCAAAAGCAATTCTTTTCATATTTCTGCAAAATGACCGTAAAGTGACTGTACATGTGAGAATCAAAGCTAGCATTCTCCAAGGATTCACACTGAGTCAAGACTGTCTGTACAGAAGTACAGTAGTTACATTTTGCTATCAGTGTATAGAAATAACAGCTGGAGCTGATATTTGATGTAGAAGTGAAGTGATTTAGCATTTCCTTAGTTTCTTCGAAAAATGTCTGAAAATAATTATTGAAAAAATCCAAGAAATTTTTTTTTCTAAGATTTATGCCCCCCTCTACTCATTTATATCACTAAGTGACTGCTTATAAGAAGAGTGTTTCTCTTGTTATTCAGTTACACTGAAACAAAGAAGAAACTGATGAGGAACTTAGATGCATTGTAAATTACTGACTTAACTATTACTTACATGAAGATCTCACTTTGACTCTGTTTTTCATTATCATTTCACTCTTTAAAAATGTATTATTACTTACACAACAATTTTTGTATGCCTATGGTTTCCTTAAAGTAAATTTTAGGAATAAACTTGAAATTATAAACTGAATGCTGTTTATAAGTACCCTGCAGTAAGCTAAAACTGCTTTTGGAACTTCCTTACTTTTGTTCATTACAGCAAATATATAATTGTTTTGACAGTTTTGGGGGGCTTTCTGCATAAATATTGTCCAGTTAGAAATTCTGATAGACATATCCAATTGTTTTCTCCCTGAACACTTTTACACATGTCCTGGTTTTATCTTTTTTTGACTCTTCTTTCATAGAAATACTCCAGAGCATTTTGATTTTTTTTATTAAGTTCATAAGAACATTTTACATTCAGTGTTTTTCCTCTGGTAGCATGAAAAGATTTTTCATTATGTAAATCAGATAATACTAATCATAAATATCTCAGTGATAAAATTTTATTAAAGTTTTCAGAAGGATTAAAATTTGGAAGAGTTTAAGTTAAGCATAAATGGTAATTTTTAAAGATAAACTGTGCAAGAGATTGTTACTACATCAATAGTATATGCAGGAATTCTGACTTTCATATACAGAAGTAGTAAAAAAAAAAAATTAAAAACAGAGCTGCTGTAATGACCTTATATTTTAATAGTTAAAAAAATAATCTAACAAGAATTCAGTTTGTTTCTGTTCTGTTCAGCAATGTCCCTTTCCATTCTTACAGGGCACATTTAAGCCCGGAACATCTTCCTTGTATCTATCTTAAAGATAAAAATGTGCCCTATTTAACACTTTTGCCAAACTCAGCACAAAATCATTTCTGCAACCATCCACCCTTGACACAGAGTGTAATGAAACAATCAAAGAAATGTCTGTTCCCAAAAACATCAGGAGAAATATGATTTTACCCCCGTCTCATTCTTCGGAGGCATACAGATTATCCCGTCCTAACTGCTTTGGATAAGAGTAGTCTTGGTTAATTTGGAGGAACTATAATCTTTGGGCACAATGTTCAAATAGAAGTAAAGACAGTTTCTCAAAGATATTTAAAAATCAAACCAGGAAATTTTCTATTCTGTTTTGTCTTAAAATGCAGCAGGAGTGAAAAGGTAAACCAGAAGGGTTAGAAGTATGATAAAGCAGGATATACTGCCTGACCTTTCCAGAGTTTGCAAATACAATCTAAGACAGCAGAACTTCTCTAATAATTGAACTAAACTCTACCAGTATGAGACTGAAGTCTTCTCAAAATTTGATTGGGTGTACATTTCTTCTGAGGTCACAGTGCTGTTGTCATTGTGTATGCATGCCTTTAAGACACCTCTTTGCAGGCACAGTAGATAATTCAAACTGCAAAACACACCCCCAGTATAGGTATTATTGAGAGAAAGCCATTCTTCCTTGACTCACCACAGTGTTCCAGACCTGAACAGCAAAATTATCTGTAGGTAGGAAAAATTGTCTGTAGTGTATTTCAAACTTAAATTTTATGGAATTTAAGTTCAATTTTTGGGCCCTCCCTGGAGTTTTTGAAGGCTTTTAATTGATAATATTGACAAGAATAGATTCTGATATATTGTAGTTTTATTAGACCTTTCCTGGCCTTAATAAATTGAAAATTAGTCTGTGATGTCACACTTAAAAGGCTGGAAACAGAGGTAGACAATGCTTTATAAGCATTTTTGTTTCCCAGGCAGAATTTTTGTTAGTCCAAAATTCTGCCTGGAATGAAACATGATCAGATAATTAAAGAA
>VXBH01002049.1:98583-114582 GCA_013400035.1 Rynchops niger | reverse complement strand
TTCAGACTTTTTGGTTACTAAATGGGGAAATGTCTATATAATCTTTCCTCTGGTAAACTACTGTTTCAGCATTGCTGCTGACATAAAAAAGTTCTCAAATTTCTATTTTCTAGTCTGTCAGATAAGTTGACTTGGAAATAAAATGAAGAATTGCCAAATGGTAAATGTGAAAGTAACTGCTCTTTTAAAATGCATCTACTCCAAAAAAATTTTTTATTGTTTTATTTATTTTTATCGTTTGCTGCATTGAAAACTTAGAGCATCCTAAAGTCTGTTCCGTTAATAGAACTACACTGTAAAATATATTTATTGTGAAATTGTGCTGTCATTACAAAACAAAAATAAAGAAAAATACCTTTTACATTTATATTGATCTCTGAAGAAAAATTACAATAGACCTGTTGAATTATTGATGAACAACAGTTGAAGTACATTGCATGTAGGAAATGAGTCTCATTCATAGATTAAAGAGAACAGTTGGCATGAACTAGAACTGTAAGAGTTGTATTATATTGCCATCAAAATGAAATAACTTAGAGATAGGTAAATTCTGGAAAAATATAAAAAAAAATTGTGGAGGCTACGTGAAGTTCATAGAATATACTTACAAACAATACGATTTGTATTGCTGTATCATGTAGAAATCCCAAAATGTATACTTCCATATTAAAAGAAAGAACCTGTATCACAAGGATTAGTATGTTCTTGTAGTGGTTACACATATGTGTAAACATATCTAATATAACTATATCTCATAGTATAATACAGTAGAAGAATATACTTGTACATATTTTACAGTCAACACAGGAAGGTATCATCCTGTAATTTTTCCTTTATGTATTTCATGTGAGATGTAGCTTATTTTTCTTGGCGCTCTCCGTGATCTGATCATACTTTCCTTGCTAAATCTTTTTATCAGACAAAAAATAGAACTCAGTTTGTAGGTTTTTTCCCCAAAAGTTTCCTGAATAAGGTACTATTTGAAAACTGGAAAAGCTCAACAAATACTGTCATAATAGGATTTCCTTTTGTTCTCACAGGAATGTCTTCATCTGAATTCAGTGTGATCTGCTCATTTAATTAAAGCTAAGAATAAAGCTGGACTGGGCTCTTGAACCTTCTCTGCTATGTAAAATTCTGCGTATAATACATGGTTTTGTCAGATAATATTTATCCACTCTCAAATCTCACCCCAACAAATCCATTGATTTGAGAATAATTATTCATTCATACATAATCTCATGTAAACAAGAGGTTATATTTCAGATCTGGCAATCTGATTTCTCATAGATTGTTATAGAAAACCAGTTTGGGTTGCAATTGGATCAGTACTCTTAGGCTTGTTCACTTCAGTGGTCTATTCATTATTCATTATTAGTAACTACCAGTATTAACTATGAAAGTGATTTATTAGCCACTTTATGCGTATACTTATTTCCACTGAATTCAATGAAATTTCAAGACCTCCTGGGTATGGTGGTATAAACAAGTTTTATTGGCTCTAGTCTTGAATATAGACCTCTTTATGGTGAGAGGTTCTTCTGTGTTTTTGTCTTGCAGGGAAGGAATTACAATAGAGGATGTAGCTGCATAATTTTTCTAATATTGTATGATTCAGTATTTTGATAGACTGTGCAATAACACCTCTGTGTACCATTCTATGTAGGTGCTACTAAAATTCAAGAAATAGGTGCTTTGGATTTCCATCAGCCATATATTCTACCTTGTAAGTTTGAATTCTTTCCCCTTGTTTGCACTAGTCTATTTCGTGATGGATTTTTACCTAACAGTATCCCTTATCTCTCGTTCCTGGCCTAGGTAAAGGTTTTCCTGATTATGTTCTTATGAAAAGTTTTCAAGAATCATGAGAATTGGTGAAATACTTTTGCATTCCTTTATATTGTGAATGTTAAGTGAGTTGAATCTCATGCACTCTCCTAATGCATCCTTTTACCTTACTTTCCCTTTCCTTTGCTCCTATCCTAATTATTAAATAAATTTCACACATTATGAAGTTAGGGAACATAAGATTGTTGGAGGAGAGTGCTCAGTATGGTTAGCAAGGTAGATGCATGTAACAGGTGAATGGTAAGAGACCGTTTTGCTTATTTGAGGAGTTGGATTTCCTAAGAAGTTGAAGGAACAGGGTCATGGGATTGCAAAAATGGCTCTGTGACCTGAAAGTATCTAGGAGTCTTATAAACACATCCACTCATTTTTGTTGTGTGCCCCTGTGCAACAGTGATTGCTTGTATTAAGATGTACATAGGAGATTAAATTCCAAAAAATTATCTTCCTGATTGGTTTTACTTAGTATTTGGATTGGAACTAAGCACTGACACATGCAACACAGTGTAGACTCAATGTCTCAATTCATGCCTTAAGGTTAAATTGGTGCATATAAGTACCACTTAATCATTTGCACTAGCTCAGAATCTCACGTACCATGAAATTAATTTTTCAGTTGATCCCTCACATGAATGATAACATTATTTTTTTCCCCAAGATAATGGTTTACACCTTACACATCTATTCTATTTGGATATACTATGAAATATATGACAGTCTTTTTGCTGTTTGTTTTAGAGGTAAAATCTTTTAATCATTTTTTAAAAATTAGTGGCAATGTAAAAAATCCAAGCCAGTGCAAGAGGATATCTTCAGTCATTGACATCTATTCTAAGCTTTCAATCATCCACCAGAGGCTGATTGAAAAGTATAGATCATTATGACCTCACAGTGTTTTTAATGAGGAAATCATTGCATCATAATGAAAACCAATACATTGCTCAAGTTCATGTTGAGCGAGGCTGAATGGCTGTCTCCTGGGAACCAGTGACTCTGAAGAAAAATGAGCATCCTAGTAGGTAATGAGCTGAGCGTGAACTCCCATTGCCATTGTGAAAAACACAACTGCAGTCCTTGAATGTATAAACTGGAGGCCGTACAATAGGAGCAGAGAGAATGTGTTTTCTTTCACTTGGCATGATTTGACTGCTCCTGGAATACTCTATGTAGCTCTAATACCTGGAATCCAAGAAAGAGATTGATGGAAGTAAAAGCATTTGAAGAAGACTTACGAGAAGGATTTGAAAATATACCATTCTGGAGAACAATTTGAAGTTTTTAGGGAGCAGTTTAAAAGTTAACTCAAGTTTAAATATCTAAGAAAAAGAAATTTGCTTGTAGAGTATTCAGCCTAGCAAAGAAAGTTTGAAAAAAAGATTCAAGGACACATAACTGAAAAAAGGTAGAATCATACCAGATATGAGGTCTATAATTTTTATGTGACTGTAATTGGCCATTGTCAAGTGGAGTCAGAGAACTGACATGATGTTGGACAATTAATCTAAAAAGGAAGAATTAGAGAGAAATCAACTGCTTGTGGTTAGCAGCGGGCAGAGTCTTTCTGAAGCGAATAAAACAACGTCTGTTCTGTAGTAAGTGTGAAAAAAATAGACAGGAAGAGTGAGGATACAATGTATCCTCATGTGTGGCTCACATGCTAATGATGTGAGCTGAATTAATGAAAAGAACTAACAGGAAGATATGTTCTCAACTTCAGTAACACTGTTCATTTATCTGAAGAACTGATGGAAGAAATGCATGTACTTCATAGAGCGCAGCTGAGCAATGGCGTTTTCATGATGAAACCCAGAATGCATTTAGTAGTGTTGTGGAGAAGAGATGTAAACATGGATGCTAAATTTAAGAAAAGTCAAACCAATGTTTTATAAGTGTCTAACTGAAGCCAAGGATGAGTGTTATAGTGCTGTTCACACACACATCAGGTTATAAAAGAAGAAATTCTGAGGCAGAGGAAGAAGCCATCACCACTCAAGACATACAAATATAGAGTCATGGCACAGGGAAAATGCATAACGAAACAAAGGTAGTTACTCAAAGGAAATAAATTTTCCACAATGTGCAACAGGAACATTAAGAGAGAATTAGTCTTTAGCAGAAGAAATGCAAAGTGAAGCAAAAATAGCTTTTGTGAGGTAATGTACATAGAATTTAAGATTACGTTGATCTGGTACAGCCCTTTAGAGTTGCTGATTGCAGAGCTGAGAGAAGACTAGAGCTCTTTAATTTAGGTAGTGCATAGCTTTGTAAGGAAAATTCAGAAAAGAAAAGGATAAATAACTATTTTTTTAATATTTCTTTCTTATTCTTTTGTCTACCTGTACAGTTGTGTGTAAGGAAATAGTTTTTTAGTGAGGTAGTCATGCAATATTTAAAGGAGAAAGCTTTTCATTTTAATTGGGGGCATAGTGACAGAGTAATCTGTTTTGAGTCAAAATCTTGACAAAGGACTCAAGTTGAAGTACTTTAATAGAAGCTTCCCAAAATTAAATATACTTATTTTTCACAGTATTGTTTGCAATAGAAACTTTGGCATGAAAAAAGAAAACTAAATTTACTATCAGAAACAAATGAGGGAAAGACATTCTGATAGTTATTTCAATTAAAAATCTACAGGTGCTGCACTTACTTGAAGATACAAATTTTACAAGCTCTAAAGTCACTAAAAAATTGACAAGTCACTAAAAAATTAAGATAATCGTGAGAGGTAGAGCAGAAGACATACATTTCCATTATTTCCCTATGAAAGCCTATATTGAAGCCTGAAACTACAGTAAATATGATGATTTACTGTCTCAAGACCTCTACTTCAAGTAGTTTTGCTGAAGAAAAGAAAATTTTTCTGATGTTCTGTTTTTAATGAACATAATTTTGATAAGAAGGCATTACTTATAGCTTGGACTGCATGTTATTGCAGCCCACTGTCATACATATTATTGTGTACCATTCAAAAGGTAGTTGCATTTTATAGTAAATTCCTCAAAATATTATGAATATTGTCCCGTGTTTTTATTTTTCTGTCAAGAACTGTAAAATTTTAGTCTCATTTCTACTATTCAGATGCTGCTTCATGATATTTGTTCTTACTTTTCATAAGAAGGAGTTAAAAACTTCTTTATATATACACCAATACATATTTTCTTATTTACATATGCTCACTGTGTGTCTCTAGACGTGTCGTTACACTGGCAGCTTTTGTAGTAGACATCCTGTATGGGGTATTCCGTTTATGTATGTCAGATCCTCAAGGGCCATGGCTTTTGCCAGATGAAGCACTTTTGATTTTGAGGCTGATGAAACACAGTGCTATTATTGATCTGTGCATGACACAGCCTGTCTCTCTGCTGGCAGAGTGTAGCAACATTTATCCAGGAATTTGTGAAATGTCACTCGGATCATGTTCATAAGGTAAACTGTGCAAAAAACAGGATCCAAGCTGAGAATCCATGAGGAATTGGACGTGACTCTCTTATTCCTTCGTCCTGTCTTCTAGGTCAGCCAAGTGGTATTTGTTAAAGCAATGTCTGTGTTTTGTATTAGGTGTTGAAGAAAGTATGATTATCACTAGGAAAACACTGTACAATATAGTCATATGGTTGTTTTACTCAGTTTTTTAGGTCACTTCGGAGAACAATATTTTAAGTCAGTGAAAGTGATCTAAACATTGCAAGTCTATAATTTCTGTTCTGATGGTTCCTGTATAGCTCCAACCAGGAAACTGCTTATATTTTCTAAAAAATGTAATTCTTTTTGCTTCACTTTGCCTTTAGAGATGTGTGACAGTACATTAGCCATTAATATCTCAGGAAGCAATAGTGGTCAGAAAGAGTATGTGACTGTTTTTACACATAAAACTGCCAAAATACTGGTATTTACATATTTTTGTTCATTTTAAATTATGATTGAAAAAGGCTGTGCGTTTTTGTTAGTATCAAAAGCATATCATCAAAAGCATATAAAAAAATGATGAAAACTAAGGTAAAAAATAAAAAAGCAAGCTTCCATATACTATTTATCTATTTGTAAAGGGTTAAATATGACTTTTCCAGATACTTTTTGTAAGTATTGTTTCAGCAATACACTGGCTATTATCAGCAAATGGGTGTTCCACCTCATTAAAAAAAAAAATTGTTTCAAAGTGTAAAAGACAGAAAAAGCTGCAATTATTTATTTTCATTTTCTGTTTCTAAAATGCTTATAACAGTAACAATTTGAAAGTCAGCCATGAAGGAAAAAAATAACTATCATGATATTTACCAACACTTTTCAATTTTAAACATTAAAATCTTTAGAAAAGTCTCTAGATCATTTGATTTAAAAATCATTTACTAGTTAAGGCAAGAAGAAACAGGTTTTATGGAAGTTAAAGGTTTGAGTTTGGCTATCTTGTTTTTTTTTTCCCGAAATATAACAAGGATTTACTTTTATTTCTGTAAGATAATTTCTGTAATTTGAATTCACCAAGACCAAATGAAGATTTAAATGAAATATCACTTGTGAATGACCAATGAAATGCGCCTAGTCTCTACTTTTAAAATGTTTTAACCTCATTTGTACATAAAAATGTAGTAAGCCAAGAGGGGAAGAGTTTTTGTTGTTTATGAAAATATATTTGCATACACGATGCATATATTTTTACATGTTATCCCTCCATTTACAAGACTGACGTATGTGAGATGCAAACTCACAAGTTGTGAAAAAAGCCAAAATTGCAACTTAGTAGTGTCAAAGCACTTTGTGAAATCTTGTATCTTGTTTTGGGCACCATACACAAAATACATATATTGGAAGAAAGGAACAAGAATTCTAAGTTTTGAACATGTTAACTATGAGAAGAGACTGAAAGAGTGTAATTAATGAATTGTATAAATTGATAGCTCAATGATAAAGACTGAAGGAGTGTAATAGCCACCTTCCAATGTGTAAAAGATTATTTAAATGGCTAGTAGAAAGTTTGTGCTTCCATCTCCTTTAAGGAGAATAGATCTAATTTTTCAAGAAAGAGAATTCAAATATAAGGCAAATTTTCTCTCTGAGCGTGCTGAAGAACTGCAGAAGGCTGTCAGGACAATCCTCTCTGTAGTTAAACCAAAATTTTCAGCAATAATCTACTTATACTCTTTTGCACATGTGCTAAATTTAATGTATTCTTTACATCATTACCAGTCTTTCTCTTGTAGCAATTAGGTTTTTTGTCCTTGTTCTCAAATAGAAGGACTTTTTTAGGTAACTAGCACAGGAAAATATCTTAATAGTGAAGAGTTTCAACAGTGGAGCTAACAGCTAGTCCTTACAAACAAGGTCCTGCTTGGACACCAAATTCTCCTTTTCCCCCATGCAGCTTTTTACTCTTTGGTTTCTAGTAAGGTGTATCAATGACCAGAAAGCAGGACAGGATCAACAGCTCCTACATCTTGTACTTACGGGAACAATTCAGAAAGAAACATAATTGGTCCTAGAGTTCTTTCAAACACCTTCAGATTTTGGAATGGGAATCTTCTCTTTCACCAGTTCAGCACTGTTAGGTTTTCTGCAAAGCACCTGCTTCCTCTGTTATACCCTATTTTGTTACC
The DNA here is from genome assembly GCA_013400035.1 of Rynchops niger. Classification (NCBI taxonomy): domain Eukaryota; kingdom Metazoa; phylum Chordata; class Aves; order Charadriiformes; family Laridae; genus Rynchops; species Rynchops niger. The sequence continues at coordinate 107,143 of VXBH01002049.1, read as the reverse complement.
CATTCCACACTGAAATTTCATTGTCTAGTTTATTGCACAAAGGGAATTATCATTTTTGTTAGAGCTCTCATGTTACTCCAGCTTTCTCATTCCCTCAATCCCTTGTTTAGGTTTGTATGTTCAAAGTTAATGCTGGGGCTCTGTTGTCCTGGCTAGGCCTTTTCACTACAGGAGGAAAATGCAGAAGACACATCCGTAGCCAGGAGTACAAACTAGAAGAGTACAGCCATTCTCATCACTTTACCAAGGAAGATGAATGAGCATTCAGACTGTATATATATATTTTTTTGGTCTTTCTAGGCATAAAGGAATATGAGTCAAGAACTAAGGCATCTTCGACAACAGTAGAAAAGGACTGTGTTACAATTAAGACTACTTCTGAGACAAAAATGATATCTGGGAGCTACACCTGAGTTTCCTTTTTAAAAATGGTTATCTACAGCATTTCCTCCTTGGGGTTGTCCCCGTTTTTCTCTGCCTTAAAACCCAGTTGTTGCAGACAATGAGTGCTCGCTCACAAGATTCTTTATCATCCCTACAGAAGTCAGACACTTATTCTCCTTGTAACCATACAGGAAGAGTTTTTGTGTTTTTGAAGCCATATTTGTTTGCTTGAAGTGCCTGGGGCGGGTCCAGAGGAGGGCCACGAAGCTGGGAAGGGGTCTGGAGAATAAGTCTTACGAGGAGCAGCTGAGGGAACTGGGGTTGTTTAGCCTGAAGAAAAGGAGGCTGAGGGGAGACCTTATCGCTCTCTACAACTACCTGAAAGGAGGGTGTAGAGAGGTGGGCGTAGGTCTCTTCTCCCAGTGAACAAGTGATAGGAAAAGAGGAGACAGTCTCAGAGTGTGCCAGGGGAGGTTTAGACTGGGTATTAGGAAAAATTTTTACACTGAAAGGGTTATTACGGATTGGAACAGGCTGCCTGGGGAAGTGGCTGAGCACCATCCCTGGAGGTATTTAAAAGACAGGTGGACATAGTGCTTATTGATATGGTTTAGTGATGTTTTTTGTCAGAGTTAGGTTGTTGGTTGGACTCAATGATCTGAAAGGTCCTTTCCAACATAGACAATTCTATGATTCTGTGATTCAGTTACTGCTAGAGGAGGTACTTCCTGACACTTCCTTGCAGTTCCTTACTAATGCTTTGCACCATCTGATTTGCTCTCTAGGTAAAGTTTCATTGGCAATTAATGAGGTAATCATGGACTGTTCCCATAGCTTGTGTTGTGTTCAGGTTTATTTTTGCATCACTCCAGGCTGCGTAATGTGGCAAAAGCTTCAGTTTCTTTCTCAGCAATGGAGACTGTATGATTAGCCGTAGCATGTCTCAAAAGATTCACAGGCACTGGAAAAGGATTTACTCTTTGATGGCTGAACTGGTCTGTCTGTTCATTCTGTTCATTCATAGATACAAAGGTGGTCCTTAGGGTATTATGTACACCAAAGAGAAATGTGTGACTTTGTCTCTATACTCTTATCCCAGTGAAGCAAGCAGAAGAGAATGAGGGAAGTATTAAGACGCAACAGCCATAGGTCTGGCTCAAGGTGGGACATTGGATTGCAGGGATTAGGCACAACTACGATGTTGTCCTCAAACTGTTCATGTACGTGAAAATAATAAGTTGCCCAAATGAGCCATAATATTGATGATAATCATGACAAAGGGAAAATGTATTTTGTTTTATACGTTAAACTGAAAACATGTATTTTTCTTGTGATGGTCTCTTCAGCTATTTAATATGTAATGTAAGGAGTACTTTACCCTAAACTGTTCATTTATGCCTGTAATTTTAGCAAGGGTTCCAATGATAACATAAATTACACATTAAAGATAAGACTGTGGGGGTTCATTTATGATAATCTAGGGATGAATTACCACTTTAATTTATATGCAATACATGGTAGTGGTAATTTTTAAATGCAATTTGTGATTTTGAAAAATATCCCTGTCTTCGCATCCTCCCGACAATGTCTGTCGTCAGCTTCCTCATACTTCTCAGAAGTGGCTAGCAATATGCCTTTATTTTCTTATATAGAAATGTAAATAGCACATTAATATTTGTACAGTATCACCTTTATGTGACTAGAAAAATTCCATGTTTTTTACTTTTTTTTTTCCTGCAGCTCTTTGTTGTGTATTTTTATTTTCCTCCTGCTCTGTGAGAACATAGAACTTTTCCAGTAGTTGTATTTGTTAATACAGTTTACATTTAAAATATTTTGCTTTTACACAGCTGTCTACATAAAAAAAAATCAAAAAAGCTTCTGAGGACATTTTTTCAGCTTTTATTGATAGCTGAAGCAGTTACAAATGAGATGTTTAAGTAATTGTATGACATTAAATATAGAGCTATCTTTATAAATTTTCTTCTTTGAATATTGCAACCTACTTCTTAGAATAACTTTGATGTACATATTTTTTAGTAGTTTTTATGTCAAAATACTTATATCACTTCCTCAAACCTTTGTATCTTTTAGACATGTTTTATGTAAGTTGCCAGAAAATAGTCTTTAACAGTTGAAAAGTTGAAAGTTAAGCAAATGAAAACAATATATAGAAAGGAGGCCAGAATATGGGAGATGGAGCAGCTTTCCCTACAAACACAGAATTCCTGCTCACTTATATTTGTGATGCAGAAGTATTTCAATAGAAAATGGTTCACTCTCTAAAACAGATGGAAATGAGGAGAGGTTAAATTAATATTTCACCATTCTTTCATCTGTTTTGTTTCTTTCTTGCTTATATATTCTTTTAAAAATAATTTTAATTTTTAAAGATATAAAGCTATATGCTTTGGAAATAAGCAGATAAATCAAAAGAAAGTTTAAAAACAGTCTTTAAAATAGCGTTTTCATTTTGGTTTCTCTCTATTTTATGTGAGCTATACAGAAAACAGATGGAAGCATTATTAATTTTTTCCCCCAATGAGTTTTAGTGCAGCATATTTGTATGTGTTATCTGAAACATATGAATACTTAGTATTGCTGCTGTTAAATTTGTAATGAGTTGTAGGGATTGTGAAATTCCCTGACTGGCTCTCATGCAAGTAGTTCATTTGCCGTGCTTAGATGTGTTAAGATTAAGCAGGGGGAATATGGCAAGCACTATCCCTGACCCTAGCTGGAAAATTCAAATTTCTAGCTTTATGAGTTTGCCCCAACTCTCGTGTTTGGAGAAAATCAGATAAATACTGTGTACCCCTGCAAAAAATCTTGCAGCAAAACCTGGCCCTAACTATAAAAGATTCCATGGATTCCGTGCCTTATATTGAAAATTCTCTAGTAAGTACAAAGGCGTGGAAATCTTGGGGCAAATTTTACGCATCAGATCTAAGTGTTTGCTTGTTTATAGCGATACTTAATGTGCACGGGCATGTTAGGCATTGGAATACCAATGTCAACTTGTATTTGTTTGAATAGCAATGGTGGGTGCATGGAAACATTGGTTTTGGACTTCAGCCACATCTTCCCAACTGGGTTGCTATAACATTCAGATATTTTCGTTTTTAATTGTAGTAAAACTTACTTTAATGTACGATGTTGTATCCATGTAGATATTAATACTTAAAATAAGTTAAACTAAGTGTGTGATATATAGTATAATATACTGTAATCTTAAATACTTTTCTTTTACAGAAACACTAATTTTTTAACTTCTGTGATTTTCATCTGGAAATGTTAAGGCCTTACAGGCAAGGTCCAATACATCTGTATATTCTGGCAGTTTGCATCTCCACGTTGGAAACTCAATCCCTATAAAAGTTAAAGCCATAGTTCTGAACACATAATTGATCATAATGAAACTACTTATATAAGTAATGTTACATACATAGTTAATAGTCCTTATATTCCTTTGAAATTTGCAAGGACAGATGGAGTGCTGCATCTGCTTTAGTATGAAAGCAAGATAGTGTTCTTAATATGTACAGAAATTAGGCATGGGATACGGCAATATTTACTCATACAGAGACATGAAATGAAAGTGATAGAAAATGCAAGTTAAAATAGAATTGCTGCAGGTCAAAGCCCTTATCTTTGATTGGTGTTAGCATTATACAGATTACATGTTTCAGAAGCATTTTCATCTTATTAAAAATTTGTTACCTATATTATTACTATTTTTTTCCTTAATTTCTGTAATTTGTTTGAAAAATTGGTGTCACAGCAGATGATTCCTTGGAACATTGACCCCAGAATATATTACTCCATTTATACATGAGGGTTTGTGTATTTCTGTAGAATAGATATATGTGTTCTCGTCTTGATCTATGTGTTATCATTCTTTAAAAAAACAAACAAATGACAAAACAAAACAAAATCTAAAATGGACGTATCTGCTCTGATTTTATGGATTTGATTTCATTATTGTTTCATAAGATGCCTTACCCAGATCCAATGTTGTAATACTAGACTTTTATAAGTTGTAGAATAAATGTAGGTATAAATTAGCTATAGAATAGCTGAAATAAAATTACAAGTAAAACATTTGTTTTAGTAGCCTTTTATAATGATGATAGTAAATAGTGAACAATAGCCTTTTATAAATGATGATTACTCTGATCAGTACTAGCGCATGATTAAGAAGACATTCAAAGACTTTGATAAGAGTCTTGGTTAGTGATTACAACTGTGTTTCCAATGGTAGCTGAATTTATAGTTTGTATGCGTGAAAGGGCCCTTCTGTAGATAACACTGTAAGCATTGCTTTTATAAAGCTGATGAACTGCAGTTGTGCTCCAGTGATGTTATCAATAGGACAACTATGTTTTTTCTTTAGTAAAATACTTGGGATGAGAAATATACCTCTTATCTGCATGCTGATATCTGTATTTCTCTGCTGGGAACTAATTTAAACACTTCATGAGAGATTGACATTTTCAGTGCCTTAAACATCCTTAAAAGCTGCTTTGTTCATTGCCAACCATATTTAGTATGACCTCATAATAATGTAGCACACCTCAAGTGTCATGCTTGTCTTTACTATGCACATTGGAGCTGTGTTCATCTATACTAGACAACTGCACTTCAAGGAAAGATATTTTTTTTTCTTGATAGGCAATTAGCAGTAATTAGGAAGATTCACTTCAGTAAGATGTCAACATGAGATTGTTTTAAAAAGTTGAATGTCAGTGGCTTTAAAAGAAGGTTTTTTCCCTGACACATAGGTATGGCATGTGAAACGTGAAATGTTAATTTAACTTTTCTGCTTATTATTCATGCACAATATTATTTTGTCATTCAGATACTACACTGACAGAGTGCAAAGGGTGTTAAAATAGTGCTGCTAGAATAAAAAGAGGATTAATCTACCATTGGCCAATTAGCCAAAGGGTACTTAATGGTCTCTAAAGGCTACTGAAGTCTAACAACTAGCTAAAGCACTGGCAAAAAGTCCTCTATATTACCTTCATTTACTTGACATTTTGTGAAACAGTCATCTGGTGATAACTGCATTTGGCTGAAAAAACCCTGTAACTTAGTGATACAGTAGATTTTAATAAATTTTCAGAAGAATAAATGACAAATAATTTTGACATTTCAGAACTACTTCTTGCTTTTGGTGTCTTTGTTTCAATTTAGGGATAGGATATTAAGTCACCAAAGACTTCTGTTTCATATTTTGTCTTCACGTCTGGAATACTAAGTAATCAAACACTTAACAGTACTTGCATGAAAAAAAAACTTTCACTGAGGATTTAGAGTTATTTGCCTTTTCTCTATATGATCACATTAAGTATGCAGCACATACTAACACAGTTTAGTCTGGTATATATCTTTTCATATTTTCAGATAGCTACATACTGTCTTTATTAATTTTAGCTTTTTTTTTCCTGTGACCCGTCAGGCAGAGATAGGTTTTGATTCAAGAGAACAAAACAGGGCCGAAATTAGTGGGATTGACTCAGTAAATTTTGCCTTGGATGTTGTAAACAGGCGTATCATTATATTTTAATAACACTTGATAGAGTGTGTAAAATCATGAATACTTAACTCTGTGCCTGCAAATACGTTTTGAAAAGTTTTTTCATAGTTTATGTGTGCCACAAGTACTGCTTATTTTGTATATTTTTCATGATCAAGCTAAAGCTGTGAGAAAATAGCATTCTATCTAAAACCTTCAGCTGAGCAGTGTTAGATTTTAAAATAGAACTTGGTAGAGGAGCTATGCATTTAGCAAATGTATTTTATTACCTACTATAGCAAGGTTTCTTAGAGAAAAGAAAAAGGAATATGTTGACTTCAGGTTTCTTACAGACATCTCTATGCACGTTGTAATGTTTTCTTATGCCAGGATTTTAGGATGGGAAGCTTCATAGCAAATATGCAAACATGATTTTTAAACATCTGAGGATATTTATATTGGATTACAAAATAAGTAGTAAAATAAGGTTATGTCATTGCTTAAAAAGTGCTTCAAGAATAACTGATTTGCATCCTATTTTATAATTTTGCCAAGAAATACATTCTACATAATAAATTCTGCAAATCTAAATGTATGGGATGGCATACAGCAGTGGCTGTGCAATATCAGCCACCACCAACAGAAATGTCATTTTCGTACATGCCAGCTGCAGTAGGAGGGCGACTCTGCTGTAAACTGAGCTAGAAGCTTCTCACAGGGTTGTTTTGATGCCAAGGAGCAATAGGCCATTCCAGCAGCTTCCTACATTAATCCATGGGGCCTTCCACATAGCCGTCTTTCTGTGCAGAGGGTTTATGGTAAAAAGCCTTGCTGAGTCATTGGAAGTTTTACATTGACTACACAGAAACTTAGATTTCATCGCTTATCCCTTTGTGTACAGCAGAACAGAGTGTCATGAGCATACCAGGAGGAAGGAGATTAAGATAGATGGATGTTAAAATATTGAATCTATAAACATCTGTTAAGCCAAAACACTCTGGAGGAGGTGCAGCAGACAAAGGCCGCTACATCGTGGAGGAACAGCGGTAGCCTGTCTTTACCAACATCTGGTCTAGCTGGTATTTAAGATTCTACCTTTCATCCTGGTGACCTCTTCCCCTGGAGTAAATCCTTTTTACTCTGTCACTCAGGATTTGCGTGCATGGTAGCACACACACAAAAAAACGCCTGTGTCTAAAAAAGACAAAAGAACAAAAGACCTCAGCTAAAACTTAGCGAGTGGTGAGGGACAGCAGGGTAATGAACTTGCTTATTAAGTGAGTAAGTGCGAGGAATATCTTTTAGATATAAATATCTTGCTGGGCAAGGGGCAGGGGCTGGGAGAGGAGGCTGTTTTCCTACATAAATTTATATAGAATTTTCACATACTCTTTTAATATATTGCAAATAGAATTATCAACGCTTTAACATAGTCTCCAGAGCTGTTAAGAGACAGCCTTCTTGATACCTGCGATTGCAGTTGTGTGTCTATCTTTTTCTGCTTTTGCAAGTTGAGGGGTGTTTGTCTTGTCCATCATACACTACTTTGACTTCACCCCTATAGTTCTGATGCTGTTTCTGAATCTATGTGCATTCATACTTTAGTAATTGTTTTCTACCTCCTCACTTAAGTAAATTCTACAGCCAATGTAGCACTGTCCTCTTTGGCACCTGTCCCATGAAAGCCTTTTCTTTTTCAATATATTTGCTATCATTTTGGGGGATGTGGCCACTGCAATCATGGCATTTTAGACCAGATACATTTTGGCAGCATCAATAGCCTAAGAAACTTCAGAGAGTCATGAGGTATCTTGGGCAGATTTGGGGGCATTTCTAATTTTAATCAGAGATATTGATCTAGCTATGATTTTTTTTTTTTGCTTTTCTTTTTATGAATAATTTATTATAGAGACACTGAATCATGAAATTCTGCATGTAGAAATATTGGCTATACTGGACAAATTAACCTAATCCTTCTATCTTTCTGTACTACTACCGGTTTTGCTTATTAAAGTAGCCTTCATTTTGTCTTACTCAGACTGTATTAATTGTGAGGATAATATATCAGATTAAGGAATAGCCAATTAGAAAATACATTAACACTATTTATCTCTTGTTCAATAATGACAGCTGATGCAGAAGAGAATGGAAAAATTAACCCCTTTACTAAGAACAACACTTATCTCAGATACATATGTAAACTGCCCATTGGCTTTAATTAATGCACTTAAGTGTGAAATACTGTTAGAGTTTTAACTTTAAATACAGGGTGCATTTTCATGTATCCGTGATTTTTTTTTTTTAAGTAATGCAAAATCTACAAGTGTTCTCATGTCATTCTTAATGGGAATAAACATGACCATAAGTAGTTTTTCTTTTATTTGGATATGTGTGTGATCTTCAGGAGATCGATATGGAAGTGCATGTGTATATAAACACATGTATATAAAAAGGTTTTTCTAGTAACATCAACCAGTATAAAATCTATTTTTGAGTTAAATAATAAAATGTTTGGAAGTAGATCACTATCTCTAACTTTCTCTCACCCATGTTTTTTTGTGTACCAGCATATAATCTGGCACACATGTAGTCATTTCAACCTGTAGTATCTTTGCAGTTTCTTCGCAGGATTCTTCACAAAGGAAGGGTTTTTTGCCC